>JAIUJO010003437.1:22500-25000 GCA_023846275.1 Vanilla planifolia | reverse complement strand
AATATGAACAAGACGAAAAAGAAGTAGAGGAAGAGGAAGAAGTAGTAGAAGAAGATGGGGAGGAACATGAAGAAGAAGAAGAAGAAGAAGAACAAGATGAAGAAGAAGATGAGGAAAAGAAGAAGAAGAAGAAGAAGAAGAAGAAGAAAAGCAAGTGGAAGATGAACATGACGAAGAAGAAAAAAGGGAACAAGAAGACAAAGAAAAAGGAGAAGGAGAAGAAGAAGAAGAAGAAGAAGAAGAAGAAAAAGAAGAAGTTGGAGAAGAAGAAGAAGAAGAAGAAGAACAACAACAAGAAGAAGAAGAAAAAGTTGAAGAAGAATGCGAAAGGAAAGAAGAAAGAGAGGAATAAGAAGAAGAAAAAGAAGAAGAAGAAGAAAAAGAAGTTGGAGAAGAAGAGGAAGAAGAAGGAGGAGAAGAAGAAGAAGAAGGAGAAGTAGAAGAAGTAGAAGAAGAAGAAGAAGAAGAAGATAAAGCCAAATAATAATAATAATAAGAAGAGCACGAAGAAGAGGAGGAGGAAGAAGATTGGAAAGAAGAAGAAGTAGAAGAAATAGAAGAATAAGTAGTAGTAGTAGAAGAAGTAGAAGAAAAAGAAGAAGAAGAGAAAGAAGTAGAAGAAGAAGAAGAAGAAGAGGAAAAAGAGTGAGAAGATGAAAAGAAAGAAGATCAAAAAGAAGAAGAACTAGAAGGAGTGGAAGAATAAAAAGATGATGTTGAAGAAGATGAAAAAGAAGATGAAGAATAACAAGTGGCAGAGGAAGAAGAGAAGAAGAAGAAACAAAAAAAGTAGAAGAAGAAAAAGAAGAAGCAAAAGAAGGAGTAGAAGAAGAAGAAGATGATGATGATGAAGAAGAAATGTAAAAGAAGAAGAAGAATAAGAAATTGATGATGAAGAAGAAGAAGTAGAAGAAGAATAATAATAATAATATAAAAAGGAGAAGAAGTGGAAGAATAACATGATAATTATGATGATGAAGAAGAAGAGGAAGAAGAGTAAGAAGTAGAAGAAGAAGAAGATGATGTTAATAATGATGAAATAATAGAAGAAGAAGAGGAACAAGAATAATAAGATGAAGATGAGGATGGCTAATAAGAGGAAGAAGAGGAGGAGGAGGAGGAGGAGGAGGAAGAAGAAGAAGAAGAAGAAAAAGAAGAAGAAGACGAGGAAGAAGAAGAAGAAGAATAACGAGAACAAGAAGAAGAATAAAGAGGAGAAGAAGAAGAAGAAGAAGAGAGAAGAAGAAGAAATAGAAGGAAATGAATAAGAAGAAGAAGAAGAAGAGGAAGAAGGAGTAGAAGAAGAAGAAGAAGAAGAAGACTAAGAAGAAGAACAAGAAGAAGTGGAAGAAGAAGAAGAAGAATAAGAAGAATAAGAAGAAGAAGAAAGAGAAGGAGAGGAAGAAGAATAAGAAGAAGAAGAAGAAGAAGAAGAAATGTTCAAAGGGGAGATGAAGAAGAAAAGGAAGAAGAGGAAGAACAATAAGATGAAGAAGAAGAAATAGAAGATGAAAAAGAGGAAGAAGAAGAAGAAGAAGAAGAAGAAGAAGTAGAGGATGGAAAAGAAGAAGAGGGAGAAAAACAAGAAGTAGAAGAAGAAGAAGAAGATTATGAGGAATTGAAAGATTTAGCAGAAGAAGAAGAACAACAAGAGCAGGAAGCAGAAGAAGACGATGAAGAAAAAGAAGAATAAGAAATTGAAGAAGATGAAGATGAAGATGAAGAAGAAGAAGAAGAAGATGAAGAAGATAAAGAAGAAGAAGAAGAAAGAGGAGAAGAAAAAGAGGAAGATGAAGAGGAAGTTGTAGAAATAGAAGAAGCAGAAGAAGAAGAAGAAGAAGAAGAAGAAGAAGAAGAAGAAGAAGTGAAGAACAAGAAGAAGAAAAAGAACAAGAAGAAGAGGAGTTGGAAGTAGAAGAATAAGAAGAAGAAGAAGAAGAAGAAGATGATGATGAATAAGAGCAAGAAGAAAAATATGAAAAAAAGATGGTAAAAATGGAGAATAAGAAAAAGAAGGACAAAAGGAAGATTAAGAAGAAGAAGAAGAAGAGGAAGTAATAGTAGTAGTAACAGAAGAAGAAGAAGAAGAAGAAGTTAAAAAGAAGAAAAAGAAAAAGATGAAGTAGAAGAAGTTAAGGTAGAAGAGGAAGAGAATCAAGAAAATTAAGAAGAAGAGGAATTAGAAGAAGAAAAAGGAGGAGAAGGAGAAGAAGAAGAAGAAGAACAAGAAGAAGAGGAGGAGGAGGAGGAAGAAGAAGGAAATGAAGAAGAAGAAGAATAAAAGGAAGAAGAAGAAGAAGAAGGAGATGATAATGAAGAAGAAGAAGAAGAAGAGGTAGATGATGAAGAAGAAGAAGAAGAAGAAGTGGAAGAAGATGATGAAGAAGAAGACGAAGAAAAGGAAGATGCTAAAGAAGAAAAGAAGAAGTTAAACAAGAAGAAGAAGAAGAAGAAGAATAATAATAATAAGAAGAAGAAGAACAAGGAGATGAAGAAGAAG
>JAIUJO010002912.1:32500-35031 GCA_023846275.1 Vanilla planifolia | reverse complement strand
TTCTTCTATATATCCTTCTTCATCTTTTTCTTCTTCGTGTACTTCTTTTATTTCGTTCTACTTCTTCTTCAACTTCTTCTTCTTTTTCTTCTTCTTCCCCTTCTTCTTCTTTTTTGTTCTTCTTCCTCTTCTTCTTCATTCTTTGTCTTCTTCTTCATCTTTTACTTCTTCTTCTTCTTCTTCTTCTTCTTCTTCTTCTACTTCTTAGTCTTTTTCTTCTTCTTCTTTTTCTTCTTGTTCTTCCTCTTCTTCTTCTTCTTCTACTATCCTCTTCTTCTTCTTCTACTACAACTATTACTTCTTTTTTTTCTTCTGTTTCTTCTTCTTATTTTTACTTGTTCCTCTTCTTCTTCTTCTTCTTCTTCTTCCTCCTCTTCTTCTTATTATACTTCTTATTTTTCTTCCTCTTCTTCCTCTTCTTCTTCTTCTTCTTCATCTTTTTCTTCTTCTTCTCTCTTCTTCTTCTTCTTCTTCTTCTTTTTCTTCTTCTACTTCTACTTCTTCTTCTTTCTTCTTGTTTCTTCTTCTTCTCCAGTCTACCTCTTCATCCTCTTCTTCTTCTTCTTCTTCTTCTCCATCTTCTTCCTCTTCTTCCACTTCTTCTTCTTCTCTTTCTCTTTCTTCTTCTTCTTTTTCTTCTTCTTCGTCTTCTTCTACTTCTCTGCTTCTTCTTCTTCTTCTACAACTTCTTCTTCTTCTTCTTTCTTATTCTTGATTCTTATTCTTCTTCTTCTTCTTCATCTTCTTCACTCTTCTTCCTCTTCTACTTCTTCTTCTTCTCTTCTTCTTCTTCTTCTTCTTCCTCTTCTTCTTCCTCTTCCTCTTCTTCTTTAACTTTTTGTTGCTTGTTCTTCTTCTTCTTCTTCTTCATATTCATCTTCTTTGTTGTTCTTCTTCTTCATCTTCTTCTTCTTCTTCTTCCTCCTCTCCTCCTCCGCTTCTTCTTGTTCTTGTTCTTGTTCTTGTTCTTGTTCTACTTCTACTTCTTCTTCTTCTTATTCTTCTTCTTTTCCTTCCTCTTCTTCTTCTTCTTCTTCTTTTAGATCTTCTTCTTCTTCTTCTGCTTCTTCCTCTTCTTCTTCTCCTTCTTCTTCTTCTTCTCTTTCTTCTCCTTATTCTTCTTCTCTTTCTTCTCCTTCTTCTTCTTCTTCATCTTTTCCTTCTTCTTCTGCTTCTTCTCCTTCTCCTTGACAATTCTTTGTGTTTAAGAAAATCCCACAAGAGGGGTGTGAATTTTGGTAAATAAAATTTTCTTTCAATTTTCGATTTCAATTAAAAAACTAAATCCTTTATATACGAATAAGAAGAAATTGAAAGACAAAAAAGTTTTTAAGGTGGTTTCGACTCAAAATCGAGCCTACATCCACACCCCAACTGGTGTTGGGAAAAACAAACACTAAAAATTATCAAATTACAAGCAAGGTTTTTCATACTGTTCACCTCAAAACTACTTCGGATTTTACCTACAGCTAATCTCGATCCTATTTCAGTGTTTTTGGGCTCAACTCAAACCTGGGGCCTTTTGCACAATGTTGGGAAAGCCCTTACCCCCAAAGAAAAGAATACAAAAATTGGCAAAACTTAAAAATAACTTTAAGTGAAATAAGAGCACACACAATTGAAAAAAAGAGGAATAGAGAATGAAAGATTGTTGAAGAAAAAAACCTCTAATTTTAGGAATCCTTCTTTCGACTATTTCTCTTATGAAATTTGAAGCACCGCATTCACTTGATTTTGCTCAAAATCGTGATCTGAAAGCTTTGGAATCCTAGCAAATCGTCACCTCTAGAAGTTTTTTCAACATTCCCCATTTATAGAGCTTAAATTTAAGCTCTAAAATCACTCCCAATGGCTTTTATAATCAACTAGCCGTTTGGGTAACGGATGGAAAGCAGCTACCATTCGAATTAAGCCCAAACACGGACAGCACAAATTGACTCTCGAATTTACCGTTTGACATTATTCCTGTCCGTTCGATTCTGGGCGGGCCTTGATCTGAGCATTTAGATTGCGCGCATGCTACACCTACATGTATTAGTAAAATATGTTCTAGCATAATTCAAAATTAAAATAGTTTATACTTCACGGTTTCGCATCCTGGCGCATATCTGCGCAGCCTAGGTTCGATTCTTCTACATGTCATTTTACGGTGAATAATCTCAGTCGTCCGATCGTGCTTGCCCTTCCGACTTCTTTGATAATTAGTTGAAGTTTAGTCGCACATTGCCCAAAATTCTTTGCCATTGCATTGTAAAGGTAATTAGCTTCCTGTTACTCTCGAGTCGCTCTGGGGTTGCTCTCCCCCCTTCCTTGAGCAGGATTTCATCACCTGGTTCGGGTTGACTTGATCTTGCACTGTTCCGTTTAGCATTGCCTGTGGGCTGAATTTGCCTTTCTTTTTTAGCATTGCCTACGGCTGATTAGTCCATGCTCCGTTCTACGGCCTGAATTCCTTTGGACTACGGGCACCCCTTCCTGGTCAGTCCACCAATTTTTTATATTTATTTTATTTTAATTTCTAAAAGCCTAGA
>JAIUJO010002912.1:0-2500 GCA_023846275.1 Vanilla planifolia | reverse complement strand
TTCTTATTATTCGTCTTCTTCTATTACTTCTTTTGCTTCTGCTTCTACTTCTTCTTCTTCATCTTCCTCTCCTTGTTCTTCTTCTTGACCAACTTCTTCTACTTCTTGTTATTCTTCTTTTTCTTCTACTTTTTCTTCTTCTTCTTCTTATTCTTATTGTTTTTTAGTTTCTTTTTACTCTTCTTCCTCTTCTTCTTCTTGCTCTTCTTGCTCTTCATCTTCTTCTTCTTCTTTTTCATCATCTTCTTCTTTTTCCTCTTCTTCTTCTTCCTCCTCCTCTTTCTCTTCTTCTTCTTCTTCTTCTTCTTCTCCTTCTCCTTCTACTTCTTCTTCTTCTTTTTCTTCTTCACCATCTATTTCTTATTATTATTATTATTATTATTATTATTATTCTCCTTCTTTATCCTTCTTCTTCTTTTTCTTCTTCTTCTCCTTCTTCTTATTCTTCTACTTCTTCAACTTTTGCTTCTTGTTGTTCTTCTCCTTTTTCTTCTTTTTATTCTTCTTCTTCTTCTTCTCCTCCTCCTCTTTCTTCATCATCTTCTTCTTCTTCTCCTTCTTTTACTTCTTCTTATTCTTCAGCTTCTTATTCATGGTCTTCTTGTTTTTCTTCTTTTACTGCTCCTTATTCTTCTTGTTCTTATTATTATTGTTTTTATTATTATAATTCTTGTTATTATTACTTTACTTCTTCGTCTTCTACTACCACTTCTTCCTCTTCTTCTTCTTGTTCATCTTCATTTTCTTCTTCTTTTTCTACTTCTTCTTCGTCTTCCTCTTCTTCTTCTTCCTCTTTTCCTTTTTCTTTTTTTTTCTTCTTCTTCTTCCTCTTCTTCTTCATCAACTTCTTCTTCTTCTCGTCTTCCTTTCTCTTTTTCTTGTTCTTCTCCTTTTTCTTCTTCTTCTTCCCCTTCTCCACATTCTTATTTTATTCTTCTTCTTCTTCTTCGTCTTCCTCTCTTTCTTGTTCATCTTCTTCTTCTTGTTCTTCTTCTTCTTCTGCTTCTTCTTCTTCTTCTTCTTCTTCTTCTTCCTCCTCTTCCTCTTCTTATTCTTCTATTTCTTGTTCCTCTTTATCTTCTCCTTTTTCAACTTCTTCTTCATCTTCTTCTTCTTATTCTTCTTCTTCATCACCATCATCCTCTCCTTCTTCTACTGCTACTTCTTCTTTATAATCTTCTTTTTCTTCTTCACCTTCTTTATCATCTTCTTCTTCATCTTCTTCTTCTTCTTCCTTTACGTCTTCTTTTTCTTTTTCTTCTTCTTCCACTTCTTCCTTTTCTTCTTCTTCTTCATCTTATTCTTTCTCTTCTTCTTTTTACTCTTCTTAATTTTTTTCTTCTTCTTCTTCTTCTCCTTTTTCTTCTTCTTCTTCTTTTCCTTCTCCTTTTTCTTCTCCTCCTTCTTGTTCTCCTTCTTCTTCTTCTTCTTCTCCTTCTTCTTCTTCCTCCTCTTCTTGTTGTTTTTCTTCTCTTCTTTGTGTTCTTCTTCTTCTTCCTCTTCTTTTTCTTCTTCTTCTTCTTCTTCTTCTTCTTCTAATTCTACTTCTACAGCTTTTTCTTCTACTTCTTCTTCTTCTTCAACTTTTTTTTCTTCTGCTTCTTTTTCTTCTTCTTCTTCTTCTTATTTTCCTTCTTCTTCTTCTTCTTCTTCTTCTTTTTCTTCGTCTTCTTCTTCTTCTCGTCTTCCTTCTTCTACTTCTTTGTCATTTTCTTCTTCTTCTTCTTCTTCTTCTTCTTCTTCTTCCTCCTCTTCCTCTTCTTATTCTTCTTTTTCATTGTCTTCTTCTTCTTCTTGTCCTTTTCCAACTTCATCATCATGTTCTTCTTCTTATTCTTCTTCTTCTTCATCATCATCATCTTCTTCTTCTACTGCTACTTCTTCTTTATCATCTTCTTTTTCTTCTTCTTTTTTTCTTCTTCACCTTCTTCTTCATCTTCTTCTACTTCTTCCTCTGCCTCTTCTTTTTCTTTTTCTTCTTCTTCCACTTCGTCATCTTCTTCTTCTTCTTCTTCTTCACCTTCTTTTTCTTCTTCTTCTTCTTCTTCTTCTTCTTCTTCTTCTTCTTCTCCTTCTTCTTCTCCTTCTTCTTTTCCTTCTCCTTTTTCTTCTCCTCCTTCTTCTTCTCCTTCTTCTTCTTCTACTCCTTCTTCTTCTTCCTCTTCTTGTTTTTTCTTCTCTTCCTTTTTTTTCTTCTTCTTCGTCCTCTTCTTTTTCTTCTTCTTCTTCTTCATCATCATCATCTACTTCTACTTCTATAGCTTTTTTCTTCTACTAATTCTTCTTCTTCATCTTTCTCTTCTTCTTCTTCTTCTTTTCCCTTCTTCTTCTTTTTCTTCTTCTTTTTCTTCTTCTTCTTCTTCTTTTTCTAATTCTTCTTATTCTTCTCCTCCTCTTTCCTTCTTCTTCTTCTTCATCATCTTCCTCTTCTAATTTTCTCATCTTCTTCCTCTTCTTGTTCTTCTTCTTCTCTTCCTTCTTCTTTTTTTTCTCCTTCTTT
>JAIUJO010002784.1:0-35032 GCA_023846275.1 Vanilla planifolia | reverse complement strand
GTGCGGTCGTGTCGACGGTCGGGGAGCGGTCCGGGACGGAGGAGTCCCCGCGCCCGTGACGTTCCGGGTGCGTCCGCGGACGCTCGGTGGACCGGCGACAGGGCTGGTGATGCCGGGACGCCACTGTCCCTGTCGGGGGCACGCACGCCGTCGCGGCCGGGCCTAGGGTCGCGCAGGTGAGCACGGACGACGGAACCGACCACCGGCGGGCGCTGCTCAGCAGGCTCGTCCTGCCGTGGCGGGAGGTGCCGGCCGTGGTCTACGACCGGCACCTCACCGTCCGTGTGGCGAACGCCTTCGCGCGTGCCGTGCACCCGGTCTTCCGGCCCGGTTCGAACCTGGCGAGGGCGGTCTTCCTGCGGCCGGACGGCGGCGCCGCCGCCAGCCCGGTCCCGGGTCCGGGCGACGACACGGCGCTCGGTGCCCGGGTCGTGGCGGAACTGCGCCGGTCGCTCGACGAGCACGACGAGGACCGCGGGTACGTGGAACTCGTCGGCGAGCTGGCGGCGCGGAGCGTCGACTTCGCTCGGCTGTGGGCAGCTCCGGGACCCGCGCGCGCCGACGGGTCGGTCGGGTTCGACCACCCGGTGGTCGGTCGCCTGACGCTCGCCCACCACCGGTTCGCGGTCCCCGGCCCCGAGGGCGACACGCTGTTGCTGTGGCGCGGTGCCGACGAGCGCTCGGCCCGGACCCTCCGCCGACTCGGCGACGCGCTCGAGGACTGACCGCCGTCAGCGGGGTGGTCCTCGGCGGGACACGCGCGACACCGACGGCCGTCCGTAGCGTCGTCTCCGTCGCCACAGGGCGACCCCCGACCGAGGAGTCCCGATGACCATCCAGCACCCGCCCCTCCCGCGACCGCGCACCTCGGCGCAGGCACGGCGCCGCCCGCGGTGACGACGCTCCTGCTCCCCGTCGTGCCGGCCGTCACCCGACGCTCGGGCGTGTGGCGGTGACCCCGCTGCGCGCCGTGTTCCGGGTCCTGCGGGCGGACCCGGAGCAGTGGCGACGGCGGGGTCTCCGGTCGCCGCACGAGATCCGGCTCCTGGTGGCGGAGCGCTCGATCCCGGACGACCCGCCTACGGCGACTTCTTCGTCCCCACCAGGTGAGGGGAGCACGACGAACGGCCCGGTCCCGACAGGGACCGGGCCGTTCGTCGTCGCGGACGGTCAGACCGCGCGGTCCAGCGCCGCCACCTCCGACGGGGCGAGCTGCACGCCCGCGGCGGCGACGTTCTCCTCGAGGTGCGCGCGGCTCGACGTCCCGGGGATCGGGAGCACGTTCGGCGCGTGCTGCAGCAGCCACGCCAGGGCCACCTGCGAGGCGGTGGCCCCGACACGGGCAGCCATCGCGCCGAGTGCGCCCCCGCCGCCGGTGAGGCCGCCCGTGGCGAGCGGGAACCACGGGATGAACCCGATGCCGAGCTCCGCCGTCACCTGCACGAGGTCCTCCGACGAACGCTCGACCAGGTTGTAGCGGTTCTGCACGGTGGCGATCGGCACGATGCGCTGCGCCGCGAGGAGCTGGGCGACGCTCACCTCGCTCAGGCCGACGTGCCGGATGACGCCCTCGGCGCGCAGGGACGCGAGCACCCCGAGTTGCTCGTCGAACGGGACGCGGGGATCGATGCGGTGCAGCTGGTAGAGGTCGATGCGGTCCAGACGCAGGCGTCGCAGACTGCCCTGGACGGCCGCCCGGAGGTGCTCGGGTCGCCCGTCGACGATCCACTCCCCGCGGCGGCCCCGGACGAAGCCGCCCTTCGTGGCGATGACGACGTCCGACCGGTACGGCGCGAGCGCGGCGCCGATCAGGGTCTCGGCGACCTCGGGGCCGTACGCGTCGGCGGTGTCGACCAGGGTCACCCCGAGCTCGACCGCACGGCGCAGGACCGCCTCGGCCGCCTGGGGGTCACGGGCGGGCCCGAACGCACCCCGTCCGGGCAGCTGCATCGACCCGAAGCCGAGGCGGTTGACGGGGAGGTCCCCGCCGATCCGGAAGGTGCCGGCGTCGGCGGCGGTGACGGGTCGTGCATCGATGTCGGTCATGGTGGTCCCGTTCGTCGAGGGTGGAGGTGCGGGTGGAGGTGCGGGTGGAGGTGCGGGTGGAGGTGCGGGTGCTGCTGTGGAGGAGCGGAGGTCGCTGGAGGGGTCATGCCGCGGGGGCCGTCGTGCGCTCGCGGCGGGCTCGTGCCGTGAGCCCGACGGCGGCCACCGCAGCCGCGACGGCGACCACCGCCGCGTACGCCGCGCCGACCCCGGCCAGCCCCAGCAGGTCGGTGCAGAAGCCCGCGACGAGCACGGGCACGCCGTAGGCGGCGTACGCGACGAGGTACACGCCGGCGAACAGGCCGCCGCGTGTCGCGTTGTCGGCCAGCGGACCGAGGATCCGGAGCGACGAACCGAAGGCCGCACCCTGCCCGGCGCCGCCGACGACAGCGGCGACGACGAAGAGTGGCAGGTCGGCCGTCAGGACGGCGGTGCCGGCGCCGACGGCCCCGAGGAGCAGCAGGCCGGCCCCGATCGCGGTGCCGTTCCGGTCGGGGATGCGGGACGACAGCATCCCGGCGACCGCGGCCGCGGCCGGTTGGAGCGCGATGACCGCCGCACTGGCCGCACCGCCGCCGAGGTCGAACACGCCGCCGTCGAGTCGGGGCCCGAGCCGAGGAAGAGTCCTGAGAACATCCACCCCGCGATCGTCAACGGGGCGAGCGCCGCGAACCACGCGCGCGCCCGTGCCGGCACCGCGAGTTCCGGCCGGAGCGAGCGGAGCGCACCGCGGTGCCGGTCCGCCGTCTCGTCCGCTGCGAGCACCGCGGCGATGCCGACGAGGAGCACGACCCCGAGGGTGAGGAAGACCGCGGCCGTCGGGTCCGAGGCGAACTGCGCTGCCAGGCCGCCGCCGAACGCGCCGAGCGCGAGTCCGCCGACCGGCGCGGCACTCGTGAGCACCGTCATGGTGCGGCGGTGGCGTTCGCTCGACAACTCGATGATCGCCGCGGTGAACGTGCTCGTCGCCGCACCCGTCGCGACGCCCTGGACCGCACGGGCGGCGATCACCCACCCGATGCCGTCCGCGGCGAGGAACAGGACACCCGCGACGAGCATGAGGACGAGGGCACCGACGAGGACGGGACGACGGCCCAGGTGGTCGGACGTCCGTCCGGCGACCAGCAAGGTCCCGAGCAGCGTCACCGCGTAGACCGTGAACGCCGTGGTGAGCTGCCAGTCGGGGAACCCCCACGCCGCCTGGTCGACGACGAAGAGCGGACTGCCGGCGCCCGCACCCGCCGCGACGGCGACGGAGGCGACGACGACACCGACGAGGGCGGCGCGCCGGTAGCCGGCGGAGGACCGGCGGGCCCCGCCCTGCTCCGACCGGCGCAGCAGCCCGAGGGACCGCACCGCGATGCTGCCCACGACGACGGTCGCGACGCCGACGACGACCCAGGACAGCACCGTGCCGAGGACCCCGAGGTCCGCGAGTGCGAGCAGGCGGATGCCGTAGGTCGCGCTCGCCGCGGCGGTGAACGTCATCGCCCAGAACCCGATCGCGAAGCCGCTCGTGACGTACCGGCGCAGGAGGAAGAGGTGGGGCAGGAGGAACGCGACCATCGCCCCGGCGAGGGCCGTGTGCACGACGGACGGCGTGCCTGCCGTCATCGTCCACCAGGCGTTGCCGGCGACCGCGGGCGGGGCGGACACGACGGCCAGGGTCGGCAGCAGGCCGACGGGCACGGTCGGACCGGTCGCGAACCGGGTCAGGAGGAGCGCCCCCACCAGGACCCAGAAGAGCACGCCGGCGGCGAAGTACCCCGTCGCGAGGGCCGGGTGCCCGATCGTCGCGAGTGCCTGCGCGGTGAGCAGCGACGCCGCGACCGTCGGCAGGAGGTACCCGCCGTGCACGGTCACCGGGTCGCGCGGCACGGTGAGCAGCGAGGCGACGAACCAGGCACCGAACGCGGTCGTCAGCACGAGCATCGCCCACACGCCGACGGCGCCCGCGAGCGGGCTCCACCAGGCCAGGTGGGCGGCGAGGAGCGACCCGACCGCGGGCACCAGCGCGGCGAACGGGCCGAGCACCGGGTGCCGCAGGTCCGTCACGACGGCCCGGACACCACCGGGTCGCCGCAGGTACCGGACGATGGTGACGACCCACGCGACGGCCGCGGCGGCCCACAGCACCTCGCCGATCGCGGGAGGGGCACCGATCTCCAGCCCGGCGGCGGTCCACGTGCCGGCGAGGCCGGCCGTGCCGAACGCGATGCCGAACGTGTTCAGGGGGAGTCGCGGTCGCGACTGGGACGGGGTGGGCACGGTCGGTCTCCTCGGCGACGTGGTGGTGGTGGCGGGCACCCACCGGACGGGAGGCGCGGTGCGGGACCGCCCCGCGCCTCCCGTCCGGTGGTGGGTGCGTCAGTCCTGGATCCAGGCGAGGACGTCCTGCTGCAGCACCGCGCGGTAGTCGCCGTGGATGCCGTGCGGCGCGCCGGGGTAGGTCTTCAGGGTGCCGTCGGCGACGAGCTCGATCGACTTGCGCGCCGCGTCGTCGATCGGGACGATCTGGTCGTCCTCGCCGTGCGCGATGAGGATCGGGACGGTGAGTGCCCGGAGGTCCTCGTTCTGGTCGGTCTCGGAGAACGCCTTGACGCAGTCGTACGCGGCGGAGAGGTTCACGAGCTGGCCCTGGCGCCAGAAGTCGAGCTTCGCGCCGTAGGAGACGTCGCGACCGTGGTTCGCGCCGAAGAACGACTCGGACAGGTCCAGCCAGAACTGCGACGCGTCCTCGAGCACGCCGGCGCGGATGGCGTCGAATGCCTCGATGGGGGTGCCGTCCGGGTTCGCGGCGTTCTTGACCATGATCGGCGGGATCGCGCCGGCGGTGACGACCTTCGCGACCCGGCCGTCCGCGTACTGCGCGGCGTAGCGGACGACCTCGCCGCCGCCGGTCGAGTGCCCCATGACGATCACGTCGTGCAGGTCCAGGTGCTCGATGAGCGCCGCGAGGTCCTTGGCGTACTGGTCGATCGTGTGGCCGACGGCGGTCTTCTCGGAACGGCCGTGCCCGCGGCGGTCGTGGGCGATCGTGCGGTAGCCGTGCTCGCTGAAGAACTTCAGCTCCGGCTGCCAGGCGTCCGAGCTGAGCGGCCAGCCGTGGGCGAAGACGATCGGCTGTCCCTCGCCCTGCTCGGTCCAGTACATCTCGATGCCGTCGGGAGTGGTGAACGTGGGCATTGCTGACTCCTTGCGTCGTGGTCTCGTGCCGGACGGAGGTCGTCGGCACCGGCGACGCTAGGAGCGGTGGCCGGCCGGCGGCGTGTCCCCGTCGGGGCCACCCACCTGCCTGGCCCGGGCGGGGACACGCACGTCCCGCCGGGCGCGTCCTACCGTGCGTCCATGCACCCCCACGGCCGCTCCCACGCCCCGATCACCCCGGCTGACCCGCGATGAGCGTGGAGGCCACCCTGGGGTGGATCGTCGCCTTCCTCGTCGTCACGGTGGCGGTGAGCGCAGCCGCGCGACGGGTCGGGTGGTCGGCGCCGCTCGCGCTCGTCCTCATCGGCGTCGCGGTGTCCTACGTCCCCGGGGTGCCACGAGTGGACGTCGAACCGGACTTGGTGCTGTCCGTGCTCCTGCCCCCGCTGCTGTTCGCCGCAGCGCTCCAGACCTCGCTCGCCGACGTCCGTGCTCGCCGCGAACCGCTCCTGCTGCTGTCGGTCGGCCTCGTCGCGTTCACGACGGTCGTCGTCGGACTCGTGACCTGGGCGGTGGTGCCGACGCTGACCCTCGCGGCCGCGTTCGCCTTCGGAGCGGTCGTGGCGCCGACGGACGCCGTCGCCGTCACCGCGGTCACCCGACGGGCCCCGCTCCCACGGCTGCTCACGTCGATCCTCGACGGCGAGAGCCTGCTCAACGACGCGACCGCCCTCGTCGCGCTGAACACCGCGGTGGTGGCGATCGTCGCGGTCTTCGACCCGGTCCGTGCCGTGGGGGAGTTCGTGCTCGCGGTGGTCGGCGGCGTCGGCGTCGGCCTGCTCGTCGCGTTCGCGATGGGCTCGGTGCGCCGACGCATCTCGGTCGCCGTGCTCGACACCAGCCTCTCGCTCGTCACGCCCTACGTCGCGTTCCTGCTCGCACACGGCATCGGGGCGTCCGGTCCGTTGGCGGTGGTGGTCGCCGGACTGTTCCTCGGGTTCCGCGCGCCCGTGCTGCAGTCCGCCGAGGCGCGGCTCGCCGAGTCGCTCAACTGGCGGACCATCCAGTTCCTGCTCGAGAACGCGGTGTTCCTGCTCATCGGCCTCAGCCTGCCGGCCATCCTGCGGGGCGCCCTGACCTCCGAGATCGGGGTCGCGCGGGCGGTCGGCATCGTGATCGCGGTCGTCGTCGTCCTGGTGGTCGCGCGGCTCGCCTGGAGCCTGGGCGTCACCGCGGTCTACCGGTGGGGGCCGCGGCGACTCCGGCGACGGAGCTGGCAGTGGCGGCTCGACCTCCCGGTGACCGTGGCCGGCGTCCGCGGGGTCGTCACGCTCGCCGCGGTGTTCCTGCTCCCCGAGCAGACCCCGCACCGGGCGTTCCTGCAGTTCCTCGCCTTCGTCGTCGTCCTGGCCACGCTGCTCGTCGGACTGACGCTGCCGTGGGTGATCCGGAAGGTCGCGCTCCCGCCACCGGACCTCGACCAGGAGCGCATGGAGACCCAGCTCCTGCTCGCCGAGGCGCGGGCCGAGAGCCTCCGGCTGGTGAGCGGACTCGAGGACGGCGCGTACGACGAGCGCGTCGTCGAGCGGGTCCGGGTGGACGCAGCACTGCTCGGCGAGACGCTCGTCGGGGACGAGGGCGTGCGCGCTGGACGGTCGGCGGCGTACGGGGAGCTCCGGATGCTCGCGATCGCCGAGGAACGCCGGGCCGTCCTCCGCGCCCGGAGCGAGGGCCGCTACCCCGAGACTGCCGTGCGCGCCGTGCTGACCGTCCTCGACATCGAGGAGGCCGCCGTCCGTGCCACGACCACCGGACGGACCGAGTGACGCCGTGCGGGGCCGCACCGGACGGCGCGGCCGACGCCGTGCGGGGCCGCACCGGACGGCGCGACCGACGCCGTGCGGGGCCGCACCGGACGGCGCGGCCGACGCCCGGCGGGGGTGTCCCGCTCGGGAGCATGACCCCGACGGGAGCACGCTGTCGGCGCACCGCCGCTCCTAGCGTCGTCACCGCAGCCGACCACCGTGGTCGGCCCGTCCCGAGGGAGCACCGCATGACCAGCACGGCCCCGGCCGCCGGCACCACGCCCACCACCAGCACCGTCCCGACCAGCCACGTCACCGCGGCGAACGGCACGACCTACGCGTACCGCCGCTTCGGCACGAGCACGGACGGCGTCCCGCTCGTCTTCCTGATGCACTTCCGCGGCAACCTCGACAACTGGGACCCGGCGCTCGTCGACCCGATCGCCGCCGGCCGCGAGGTGATCCTCGTCGACAACGCGGGCGTCGGCTCCTCGACCGGCACCGTCCCGTCGACGGTGGCGCAGATGGCCGTCGACCTGCTCGCGTTCACCGACGCGCTCGGCGTCCGACGCTTCGACCTGTTCGGGTTCTCGCTCGGCGGCTTCGTCGCCCAGGACCTCGCGCTGCTCCGCCCCTGGGCCGTCCGCACCCTCGTCCTCGCCGGCACCGGCCCCGCCGGCGCGCCGACCATGCACGGGTGGCGGGAGGACATCGAACGGGAGTCCCGCCACGACGTCCCCACCGCGGAGAGCCTGCTCTACATCTTCTTCGCGCACACGGACACCAGCCGCGCGCTCGGGGTCGAGTTCCTGAAGCGGCTCGGCGCGCGGACCGAGGACCGCGATGCCCCGACGACCCCGGCCGTGCGCGACGCCCAGTACGACGCCGTGCTCGACTGGGGGATTCCCGGACCTGTCGAAGCTCGAGCGGTTGACCGCGATCCGGCAGCCGACCCTCGTGCTGCAGGGCGACGACGACCTCATGATCCGCACGCCCGGCAGCCACACGCTGGCCGGTCTGGTCCCCGACGCGCGCCTGCACGTGTTCCCGGACGCCGCGCACGCCTCGATCTTCCAGTACCCCGCCGAGGCCGCGGCCCTCGTCGACGAGTTCCTGACCGCGGCGAACGCCGCCTGACCCCGGGAGTCACCGTGACCACCACCACGACCCTGCTCGACAAGATCCTCGACGCCCACGGCGGTGCCCGCTGGGCCGAGGTCTCGACCATCTCCGCGGACCGGCACTTCGGCGGCGCGTTCTGGGGGCTCAAGCAGGTGCCCGGCATCGCGGAGGAGGGCCGCTTCACGGTCGACCTCCGCGAGCAGCGCACCACGCTCGAGCACTTCGGCGGGACGGACCTGCACACCGAGTTCACCGCAGACCGCGTCGCGATCGTGCGCTCGACCGACCACGGCGACGAGGTCGTCGAGGAGCTCGTCGCGCCCCGGGCGTCGTTCACCGGCCACGTGCTCGAGACCCCCTGGACGCCCCTGCAGCTGGCGTACTTCACCGGCTACGCGATGTGGACGTACAACACCGAGCCGTGGTCGTTCAGGTTCCCCGGGGTGCGGGTGGAGGAGGCCGGACCGTGGACGGAGCCGGACGGGCAGACCTGGGACCGACTCCGCGTGACCTACCCGGACACGATCGCGACCCACACCACGATGCAGACCCTCTACGCGGACGCCGACGGGGTCCTCCGGCGCCGCGACTACGAGGTCGACATCGCCGGGGCATCACCGAGCGTGGAGTACATGACGGGGCAGACCTGGGTCGACGGCCTGCTGCTCCCCACCCAGCGGGACATCTTCGTCCGCGACGGTGACGGGCACGCGCTGCCCGAGCCGCTGATCGTGTCGATCCACATCGACGACGTGGCGGTCTCGTGACGGCCGTCGAGGGTGCGGTGGTCCTGGTCACCGGCGCCAACGGAGGACTCGGCCGCGAGTTCGTGCGTCAGGCCCGGGCGCGGGGTGCCGCACGGGTCTACGCCGCGGCGAGGAACCCGGTTCCGTGGGACGACGACGGGGTCGTGCCGATCCGGCTCGACGTCACCGACGCCGCCTCGGTGCAGGAGGCCGCGTCGGCGGTCGGGGACGTGACGATCGTCGTGAACAACGCCGGGGTCCTGCGGAGCGGTTCGCTCGTCGACGGCGACCTCGACGGCGTGCGCGAGCAGATGGAGACGAACTTCTTCGGCCCGCTGCTCGTGACGCGCGCGTTCGCCCCGGCGCTCCGACGGTCGCACGGCGCGGTCGTGAACGTGGCGTCGGCGTTGAGCTGGACCGCGATCGGCAGCGGGTACAGCGCGTCGAAGGCAGCGCTGTGGTCGGCGACGGACTCCGTCCGGTTGGACCTCGCACCGGACGGGGTCCAGGTGGTCGGTGCCTACCTGGCGTTCACGGACACACCGATGACGCCCGGGGACATGCCGAAGAACGACCCTGCCGACGTCGTCGCCGCCGTGCTCGACGGGGTGGAGGCGGGGGAGCACGAGGTCCTCGCGGACGACCTCACCCGGGCGGCACGGGCGGGGCTGTCGGCACCCGTCCACGAGCGGTACGGCGCGCTGGCGGCCCCCGGGTCGTCGACCGGGCAGGGATGACGCTCAGGCGGCCAGGCCGCCCGCCGAGCCTTCCCGGTGTCGTCCCGCAGCGGCTCGTGCACGATCGTCCAGCTCCGGGGTCGTGACTCCGGGTCGAACGCGTCCCGCGCCCACGCGTCGAGCCCCTGCTCGGTGACGGCACGGTCCCCGACGTCGACGACGGCGTGCACGCGCTGCCCGAGGTCGTCGTCCGGCCTGCCCACCACGAGGCAGGTCCGGACGGCGGGGTGGCGTTCGAGGGCGCTCTCGACGGCGGCGGGCCACACGTTCACCCCGCCGGTGACGATGAGGTCGTCGTCCCGGTCCGTGACGTAGAGGTACCCGTCCCGGTCCAGTCGACCGCTGTCGCCGAGGCTGTGCCAGGAGTCGTCGGGCGGGGCGTCCCGGCCGAGGTAGCGGTAGGTGGCCGGTCCGGGGCGGGTCATCTCGATGCGGCCGACCTCGCCGACCGCGGCGTCGTTCCCGTCCGCTCGGCGGATGCGGAGGCGTGTCCCGCCGACGGGTCGGCCGACGCTGCCCTCGTGCCGGAGCCACTCGTCGCCGCGGATGACGGTGAGGCCGTTCGACTCGGTGCCGGAGTACACCTCGACCACCCGTTCCGGTCCGAGCCAGCGGATCCACTCGTGCTTCACGTGCGGCGGGCAGACCGCGCCGATGTGGAGCACCGAGGAGAGCGAGGACGTGTCGGCCTGGTCGAGCCGGTCGGGTCCCAGGGCCGCGATCCGGGACATCATCGTCGGGACGACCATGCCCCAGGTCGCGCGGGCACGGGACACGGTCCGGAGCCAGGTGTCGGCGTCGAAGCGCGGCAGGAGGATGAGGGAGTGTCCGGTCATCAGGCCGCGCAGGGCGTAGACGAACGGTGCGGCGTGGTGCAGCGGCCCGGCGACGAGTTGTCGGGCGTGCCGGGGGACGAACTCCGCGACCCGGCCGTCCGGGTCGACGTGCGCCGACGCGGTGGCGACGACGACCTTCGGGGTGCCCGTGCTGCCGCTCGACGTGGGGGCCTTCCACGACCGGGCGGCGAGGTCCTCCAGCGGCTCGGTGTCACCCCGGGAGGCCTCGGCGCGGGCGGACGCGAGCGGCATCCACGGGGAACCGTCGACGGGGTCGGCAGCGACGACGAGCGCCGGGCGGACGAGGCGGAGCACGGCCCGCCGGTCCTCCTCCGGGAGCCGCGGCGACAGCGGCTGCGGGGTCGCGCCGGCCTTCCACACCGCGACGGTCGCGACCACCGTGTCGACGGTGTTGCCGCCGACGATCGTGACGAGCTCGTCGGTGCGGACGCCGGCGTCCCGGTAGCGCCGGGCCAGCGCGTTGGCGTGCTCCTCGAGCACCCGACGGGAGAGGGACCGCTCGGCGTCCTCGACCGCGGCGGCGTCGGGGTCGCGGTGGGCGAGCTCGGTGAAGGCCCGGGAGATGGACGTGCGCACCGGGTCAGGCCGGCAGGGGAGCGCGGCGAGTCCGGCCGATGCCGACGCCGCCCGAGTCGGTCAGGAGTCGTTCGTAGAGCGCGGTGTGCTCCGTTGCCGCGGTCGCCCACGAGTACCGCCGGGCGAGTGCGCGACCCGGTGCAGGGTCGAGCGGGTCGTGGAGCGAGGCGTGCAGGGCGGCCGCGATCCCGTCGACGTCGACGGCCCGGCGGACGGTGTCGCCGAACACCTCGCGGAGCACCGGGAGGTCCCGGACGACGACGGGCACCCCGGCCGCGAGCGCTTCCATCGCCGCCAGCCCGAAGCCCTCCTTGGTGGAGACGAACGAGGACACGGACGCCGCGGCGACGAGGGACGGCAGGTCCGCGTCCGGGACGACGCCGAGCTCGGTGACCGGGATGTCCCGCCGCCGGACGAGTTCGTCGAACGCCGCGCGGTAGGGGCGGTAGTCGAAGAGGGTCTCGCCCCCGGCGAGGACCAGGCGGACCTCGGCGTCCTCGCGCTCGCGGAGCCGGTCGTAGGCGGCGAGCAGGTCGATGGTGCCCTTGCGGGGCTCGATGCCGCCGACGGCGAGGACGTACCGGCCGAGACGGTCGGTCCAGCGCGCCCGCGCCTCGACGGCTGCCGGAGACGGTCCCGCCGCGGTCGCGAACCGCTCGGCGTCGACCCCGTTGGGGATGACCATCGCCGTCCTGCCGTACGCCGCGGCCACCTCGTCGGCGACGGACGCCGACACGCACACGAGGGCGGCGGGCTCGCGGACGGCCCGGTCGTGGCAGGCGACGAGCTGCGCCGTCGTGAACGTGTCGAGGTGGTGCACGGTCCGCACCGCGCCGTCGCAGGCGTTCGCGGAGATGCAGTCCTGCGCGTGCACGACGTCCTGGCCCTCGAGCCGGAGCCCGTCACGCAGGGCGGCGATGGAGCGGACGATGCGCTCGCCCGTGGTCTCGCCGTCCGGCCCGTCGGGGAACGGCACCACCTGGAGCCGGACGCGCGGGTCGACGTCGCGGAAGAAGACCCGGTCGCCGCCCCGACCGAGCGTGCCGACCGTCACGTCGTGCCCGAGGTCGACGAGGGCCTCCGCGAGGGCGAGCGTGTGCACGACGCCGCCGCGGGGCCGTGTCGAGTAGGTGAGCAGGGTGATCCGCACGCTCAGTCCGCCGCCCTGCCGAGACCCGTGACCCCGCCGGTCACCACGGTGGTCTCCTCGCCGTCCGGCCACCGGAGCCGGACCCCGGGCTCGCTCGTCACCTCGCCGCACTCCCGGGTGGTGGCGGCGGGCGACGCCATCCGGCCGGTGCCCGGGTCGTCGGCGGTGAGCATCGCGAAGCCCGGGAAGCAGCCGAGCCAGTCCGCCGTCGTGGCGAGTCGGGGCGTCGGGACGTCCGCGACGTCGAGGACGGCCCCGCCGCCGGATGCCTCGGCGAGCATCCCCGCGGTGCCGACGATGCCCGCCATGCTGACGTCCTTCGCGGCCGCCGGTCGCGCGCGGGCGACCGTCCCCGCGAGGTCCCGCAGCGCGGCACGGTCGCGGCCCTCGGTGCTGTTCCACTGGGCGCCGGTGTGCCCGCTCCGCCAGGCGCCGGACAGGTCTGCGGTCAGGGAGATCCGCTGCCCGGGTCGCGCGCCGCCGCCCGGTACGGGGTGCTCGGTCCGGCCGAGGGCCGTCACCGACAGCGCTGCGGGCACCCCCACCTGCGTGTGGCCGCCGATGACGGGGACGCCCCACGCATCGGAGGCGCGGCGCAGCCCCGCCACGACGCGCGCGACGAACGAGGTGTCGCGTCCGGCGACGGCGTCGAGGAGCGCGGTCGGGGCCGCACCCATCGCGGTGAGGTCGTTCACGTTGACGAGGACACCGCACCAGCCAGCCCACTCGGGGTCGCGTTCGACCATCGACGGCAGGATCGCGTCGCACGCGGCGATCACGTCGGTGCCGGCGAGCGGTGCGCCGTCGTCGCCGACCCAGCCCGCGCCTCCCGGCCGGTCCCCGGCGAACAGCGTCGCCAGGTGCGCCTTCGTCGCGTCGACCAGGCGCTGGTACCGGTCGACGGGCCAACGCATGCGCAGGTGGGGGACCCCGCCGAGGTCCTCGCGGCCGGTGGCCCGCCAGCCGATGCGGGTGAAGAGTGCGGCGGCGCGCTCCTGCACCAGGGCGTCGAACCGCAGTGCGCCGCGCTCCTCCACCAGCGCGCACGCGGCGCGGACGAGCGCGGAGCCGACCCCGGCGGCGCTCCGCGCAGCGGGGCCGACGACCAGGCGGCTCCCGGTCCACCACCCGATGTCGCGGACCGTGGCCGGGGCGACGCGGACACCGCCCAGCACCGCCCCGCTGCCGTCCGTCGCCCGCGCGACGAGCACGACGGTGCGGTGGTCGTCGTCGAGGTGGTCCCGGTCCGTGCCCGCGAACAGGCCCTGGTCGTCGACGAAGGCGTCGTGGCGGAGACGCCGGTACGCCGCGACCTCGACGTCGTCCGCGATGCCGACGACGAACGGGGCGGACGGGACGTCGACGGTCCGCGGCGGGCCCATGAGGGCGGGGACCTCCATCGACGGCACGTCACGCCCCCGTCGTGCTGAGGACCGAGCAGGCACCGCACGCGGCGCACCCCGCGGCCTGGTCGGCGCCGTGCATCCCGGCGGCGAGCAGCATCGCGGACACCCGCTGCGTGACGTCGTGCACGACGTCCCGCGACGGGGTCGTGGCACCGTCGACGTCGACCGCGAGGGTGCCGCGGATCGGACGGAACGGCACGACGAACGGGTAGACGCCCATGTCGATGAGTTCGCCGGCCGACGCGACGAGTTCGTCCGGGTCCTCGCCCATGCCCACGATGAGGTAGGTCGAGACCTGGTTCCAGCCGAAGACCCGGACGGCCTCGCGCCAGGCGGCGCGGTACTCGTCGAGCGGCACCCGCGCCTTGCCGGGCGTCCAGCGTCGCCGCACGTCGTCGTCCATCGACTCGACGTGGATGCCGATGCTGCGGGCGCCCGCCTCGTACAGGTCCGTGATCGTGCGCAGGTCGGCCGGCGGCTCGCACTGCACCTGGATGCCGAGCTCCGGGACACGCTCCTTGATCGCCCGGACGCACCGGGCGAGGTGGGTCGCACCGCGGTCCCGGCCCTTCGAGGTACCGGTCGTCATCACCATCTGCTCGACGCCGTCGAGCCGGACCGCCGCCTCGGCGACCTCCGCGAGCATCGCCGGGGTCTTCACCGCGATGGTGCTGCCGGCGCGGAGGGACTCCTCGATCGAGCAGAACCGGCACCGCTCGGCCTCGTCGTACCGCATGCACGTCTGCACGACCGTGGTCGCCAGGACCTTCGCGCCGTGCAGCCGGGCGACCTGCTCGTAGCGGACGCCGTCGGCCGTCTCCAGGTCGTAGAACCGCGGCCGAGCGACCGGGTCCACGCTCAGCCCGAGGTCGGCGCCGTCGAGCATGAGCTTCCCGCCGGAGACCGTGTACGGGCTCGACGCGTTGACCGGCAGCGCCGCCTGCAGGCCCTCGAACAGCACGTGCCCGTCGTCCGAGGGCCCGGCACCGCCCTCGCGGTGCACCGGTGCGGCGACGCGGACCCCGAGGAGCGACACCGCCACCCGGTGCCCGACCCGGTCGGTGCCGTTGTTCGTGATCGTCACGAGGTCACACCATGTACGTGCTGTTGATGATCGCGCCCTTGCGGGCGTAGTGGATGACGGCGTCCTGCACGTCGAGCGGGTGGCACGGGATGACGCCCGCGATGAGGTCCTCCTCGCGGTTGCCGTGCAGGGCCAGGCCGAACCGGCAGCAGAAGACCGTGCCGCCCTCGGCTATGAAGGTCTCGAGCGCGTTGTTGATGTTGTTCTCGCCGGGGAAGCCGTCGGCGCCGGTGGTCGGGAAGCCGCGGTTCGCGATGCAGTTCATCGCACCGGGGCCGTAGAAGTACAGGACGCTGGTGAAGCCCTTGCGGAGCGCCCGCGTCGCCTGGAGCACCGCGACGAACGACACCGAGGACTCGTGGGCGATGCCGTGCACGAGCTGGAAGTAGTACTGGTCCTTCGTGGCCTGGTAGTCCGGGAACACCTTGGTGGAGCCGTAGATGTTGCTGCCCTTCGGCAGCGACGGGTGGGCGATCTCGTTGCGGGACTTCTCGGCGTTCTCCGCGACGATCGCGTCGTAGTCCGGCGTGTCGGTGGTGGCGTCGGTCATCGAGTGCTCCTTGCTCTGCGTCGGGAAGAAGCCGACGCGAGAACCCGTTCCGCGCCGGTGGTCCCAGTGTTCGGGCCCGCCGTTTCGGAGTGGTTTCACCTGGAACAACGTCGCGTTTCGTCCGTGACGTTTGCGTTTCCGCACCGACCACGACCCGCGTCGCACCGTGGTGCCGCACGCCCGTCGGTCCGGAGCGCGGGCCCTCGTCCCGCCGCGCCGGTCAGCCCAGGCGGTACGCGCCCGGTGCCCGCTGCCCGACGTGGTCGAGGGACCGGCGGGCTCGGGTGATCGTCGCGGCGAGGTCGAACTCGGCGACCGCCATGCCGCCCTTCGCCCAGGTCTTCGCGACGATCTCCCCGCCCGGGTCGACGATCTTCGCCTGGCCGAGGAACCGCAGGTCGCCGAGCACCCCGGTCTGGTTCGAGGACACCAGCACGACCTGGTTCTCCGCCGCCCGGGCGCAGTCGTACAGGTCGAACAGGTGCGCCTGCCGGTCGGAGCGGATCCGGTCTGACCGGTCGGTGACGCTCGCGGGCCAGGCACTCAGGCACGCGAGCACCTCGGCGCCGTCGAGGGCGAGCGTCCGGGCGGACTCGGGGAAGGTCTTGTCGAAGTCGATGAGCATGCCCAGCCGACCCACGGGGGTGTCGAACGCGCGGAACGCGTCACCCGGTCGGTAGGCCTCGGATTCGCCGAGCGGCAGGTGCACCTTGCGGTGGGTGCCCAGCACGCCGTCGCCGGTGAGGCACACGGCGGTGTTGTAGCGGACGGGTGCCCCGTCGACGACGGCGCCTTCGGAGATGCCGAAGCAGACGGTCATGTCGCCGGCCATCGACCGGACGGCGCGCACCTCGGGACCGTCGAGGTCGATCGCCTCGGGGATGCCGTCCGCGGTCGCGGCGGGGTGGTAGAGGTCGAGCAGGTAGCCGCCGATGGTGGCGTCGGGGAGGACGAGCAGGTCGACGTCGCGGTCGCGCGCCTGGCCGATGATCCCGGGCAGCTTGGCGAGCGTGCGCTGCACGTCGCGGCCGAAGTGGGCGGCCACCGCTGCCATCGTCACGGTCGTCACAGGGTCAGCGTAGGGGGTGCGCGGCGCGCTGGGCGGACAGGGCGACGGCACCGTCGGGGCACGGCACGGGTCGCCGCCCGGGCTCAGCGCGCGGGCTCGGGGACCGCCGGGCGCACGGCACCGGTGATGACGCCGGCGACGTGCTCCGCGTCGCGGGCGACCGCGTGGAAGCGACCGGACCCCCACGTGTGCATCCACGGGAGCCCGATGAAGTGGAACCCGGGCACGGGCGAGACGCCACGGTCGTGCACCGGCATCCCCTCGGCGTCCAGGACCGGCAGCTCCCCGAGCCAGGACCAGTCGGCGCGGAACCCGATCGCCCAGACGACGGTGGCGACCGCGCCGAGCGGCAGGCTCCGCGGGGTGGCCTCGTCGGGGCGCCAGACCGGGACGTACCGGGGCTCCTGCGGTGCGTCGATGCCGGCCCGCTCGACGTACCGGTCGATGTCGTCCTTGATCGACTCGGCGACGGCGTCCGCGTGGTCGAGGTCCGCCGCGAGGGTGTCGTCGAAGCGCACCGCGTCACCGTCGATGCCCGTCGCACGGCCGTACAGGTGCATGCCCTGGGCGGCGAAGGCGCGCAGGTCGACGTCGCGGCCGCCGTCCCGCCCGGTGACGTAGTGGTTCGTGGACTCCCGCTTCGCCAGGCCGCGGGTGGCGACGGGCACGTCGTAGACGCCCATCGCCGCCAGCCACGTCATGCAGTCCTTGCCGCGGTACCGCCGCGCCACCCGGGGCGCGCGGCCGGCGGCGAGGTGGACCTCCCGGCCGCGAGGTGCAGGTCCTCGGCGATCTGCGTGCCCGACTGTCCGGTCCCCACCACGAGGACGGGACCGTCGGGGAGCGACGCCGGGTTCCGGTACTCGTGCGAGTGCACCTGGTGGACCCGTGACGGGAGGCGGTCCGCCCACGCGGGCACGACCGGCCGGTGGTAGCCGCCGGTCGCCGAGGTCACGGTGTCGGCCGTGATCGTCCCGGCGGACGTCCGGACGACGAAGCCGCCCCCGGGCCGGGCGTCCACCCGGTGGACGGCGACGCCCTGGGCGACCGGGGCGTCGAACGTGTCCGCGTACCGGCGCACCCATGCGTACGTCTCGTCGCGGGTCATGAACCCGTCCGGGTCGCCGCCGTCGTAGGCGTACCCGGGCAGTCGGCAGTGCCAGTTGGGCGTGACGAGGGTGAAGGCGTCCCAGCGGCCGTCGCGCCACTCGTGGGCGACCGAGTCACGCTCGAGCACGACGTGGTGCACGCCCGCGGCGACGAGCTCGTGGCTGACCGACAGCCCGGCCTGGCCACCACCGACGACGACGGCGTCGACGTGGTCGCCGTCCCGGATCGTGACGTCGATCACGCGGCACCTCCCGGCAGCGGCGGGTCCATCCGCAGCACGACGACCTCGCCGTCGCGGGACGACGCGGCTGCAGCGGCGACCTCCTGCTGGGTGTGCATCGCCGAGGTGCAGGCGAACCCGTACTTCTCGCGGACGCGTTCGCTGGCGATGTCGAGCGCCTCGTGCACCCGGCCGACGAACTCGGCGACCGGGTAGACGCCGCCGACGTCGAGGTGGTCGTGCACGACGAGGCTGGGGGAGTAGTAGGACGCCTCGGAGCCGTCGGGCCACCCGGACCGCGAACCGCATCTCAGGCATGTGCGAGCTCCCGCCAGCCGTTCACCGCGACCGCCTCCGACTCGGCGACCGGACCGTAGACGTCCGGCCGGCGGTCGCGGAGGTGGAACATGCCGCCCCGCATCGACCGGAACGTCTCCGCGACGTCGATCTCCGCGACGGCCAGCCCGGCGCCGAGCATGGTGTTCGCCAGGACGTTCCCGCCCGGGTCGACGACCTTCGCGTTCCCGACGTAGCGCAGGGACCCGAACGTGCCGGACTGGTTCGAGGCCATCCAGAACACCTGGTTGTCGAGCGCCCGGGCGACGTCGAACGTGTTGTGCCGGTAGGTCCAGCGGTCGTCCTGCAGGTCCTCGGCCGTGGCGGTCCGCGCGGCCGGCCAGGCGGAGAGGCTGACGATGATCTCCGCGCCGTCGAGCGCGAGCATCCGCGCCGCCTCGGGGAACGCCTTGTCGTAGCAGATCTGCAGGCCGACCCGGGCGAGCGGGGTGTCGAACGCGGAGTACGAGTCCCCGGCCGCGTACGACATGTGCTCGCCGAGCGGTTGGTGCACCTTCCGGTAGGAGCCGTACACCTGCCCGCCGTCGAGGCAGGCCGCGGCGTTGTAGCGGGTCTCGCCGTCGTCGTCGAGTTCGCAGAAGCCGATGGCGACGAGCGTGTCCCCGGCGAGGTCCTGCACGCGACGGATCTCCGGACCGTCCAGGCGGATCGCCGGGGGCAGGGAACGCTTGGTCGTCGCGACCGTGTCCCCGTGGTTGCCGAGCGACGACAGGTAGCCGCCGATGGCCGCTTCGGGGAAGGCGACGAACTGGACGCCCTGCTCGCGGGCGTCACGCAGCGTCTGCTCGATGAGCGCGAAGTTCTGGTCGAGGTCCCGGGTGAAGTTCGCCGAGACCGACGCGACCGTGATGGGGGACATGGTGCTCCTGCTGGGTCGGATGGTGCCGGGAGAAGCGGTGCGACCAGTCTGCGGAGCGGGTGTTTCCGTTTGGTTTCGAGCGGAATGAGAGTTCGTTACCGCACTGCCGGACGGGAGGCGCGGTGCGGGCCCGCACCGCGCCTCCCGTCCGCCGGGTGGCCGCGTCCGCTCCCGGTCCGCGTCCCGGACGACGGCGTTGACTCGGCGCATGGACGACCTGACGGACGGACCGACGACCGAGGTGCTGATCGGGATCGAGGAGCACTGGGTGCACGGGGGAACCGACCGCGCGCAACGCGCGCTCCCGCCGGACCGGCGTGACGACAGCCTGGTCCTCAACGACCACGGCGGTGCCGCTGCAGCGCTCGCCGACGTCGGCGCGGGTCGGCTCGCCGCCATGGACGCGCAGGGCGTCGCCCTGCAGGTGCTCTCCCTGGCGCCGCCCGGCACGCAGGGGCTCGACGCCGCCGACGCCGTGCCGCTGAGCCGTGACGCCAACGACGAGGCGGCCGCGGCGGTGGCGGCCGCTCCGGACCGGCTGCGGGCGATGGCGGCCCTGCCGCTCGCCGACCCGCACCAGGCCGCGGTCGAACTGGAGCGCGCAGCCGGGCTCGGGCTCGTCGGCGTGATGCTGCACGGCCGGACCGGTGACGTGCTCATCGACGACCCGCGCTTCGAGGAGCTGTGGACGGTCGCCGAACGCCTCCACCAGCCGGTGTTCATCCACCCGCAGATCCCGCCGCGGCCGGTCCGGGACGCGTCCTACGCGGGACTGGGGGACCTGCCGGACCTCGCGCTGGCGACCTTCTCGTGGGGGTGGCACCTCGAGGCGGGGACGGCAGCGCTCCGTTTGATGACCCGCGGGGTGCTCGACCGGCACCCGGCGCTGGACCTCGTGCTCGGGCACTGGGGTGAGCTCCTGCTGTTCTGGCACGACCGCGCCGACGGGCTCGCGCGGGCGGCCGGCCTGGAGCGGACGATCACCGAGTACCTGCGCGAGAACGTCTGGATCACCGCCTCGGGGATGCTCGACCCGGCGATGCTGCACCACGCGCTGGCCGTGACGACGCCGGACCGGCTGCTGTTCTCCACGGACCACCCGTTCCAGCAGCCGTCACGGGAGGAGATCCGGGCGTTCCTCGCGGCGATCCCGGACGACGCCGAGCGGGCGGCCTTCGCCTCGGGAACGCGCGGCGGCTGTACGGGATCGACTGACCGGGCGGCGCGGGGCGCCAGGCGTCAGGCGGGCGGGGTCGGGGTCCACCCGAGCGCCGGGCCCAGCCGTTCGGCGATGTCCGTGACGATCTGGCGTAGTCGTCCGGCTCGAAGGAGAACGGGAGCGCGAAGGCGACCCTCCGTCGCGACCTGGTAGCCGGCGTCGGCGCGGAGCCGGTCGGCGATCTCCTCCGAGGTCCCGACGAGGTCCGCCGCGAACAGCAGGCCGCGGGGCCCATCGGGACGCCGACGCGACCGGCCCGGCTCGCCACGTACGCGCGGTAGCGGTCCTCCTGGTCGCGGGTCGCCGTGTCCGTCGGGATGACCACGAGGCCCTGCGAGACCCGGGCCGTCGCGGGGTCCGGGTGGGGCGTCGAGGTAGGCCTCGACCTGCGCGCGCTGGTTCGTCGCGAAGTCCGTGCCGACCTCGCTCCGCGTGACGCTCGACGTCAGCAGGTGGAACCCGTTCTGCGCGGCCCAGACGGCGGACCGCGTACTCCCCCGTGCCGTACCAGAGCGGTCGGCGAGCCCCTGGCTCTGCGGCTGCACGGTGGTGGCGAACTCCTCGATGCCGCGGCGTTCGGCGACGTCGACGACCGGTTCGCCCCGCACGAGGTCCCGGAAGCGCAGCAGCCGGTCGTTGCCGAGGTCCTCTCGGTCGGCGGTGTCGGGGTAGATGGCCTCACGGTAGAGGTCGAAGTTCATGGGGTGCCGACGGAGAACCCGGGCTGGAGGCGGCCGCCGAGGAGCACGTCGACCGTGCCGAGGTCCTCGGCGAGACGGAACGGGTTCTCCGCGCCGATCGGGGTGACGGCGGTGCCGAGGTGGATGCGGGAGGTCCGCTGGGACGCCGCGGCCATGATCGCGACGGGGGAGGAGATGCCGTGCTGCAGGTGCCGGTGGCGCAGCCAGGCGCTGTCCACGCCGAGGGCCTCGGCGCGCTCGATGACGCGGAGCGTGCCCTCGTGCCCGTCGGCCGGGCGCTCGGGGTCGAACGACCCGATGGTGAGGAAGCCGAGCCGGTCGAGCGGCCGTCCGTCCCCGGGCACGTCAGGCCCCTTCCGGCACGAGCGCGACGAAGCGGCTGCCGATGCCCTCGACCTCGTCCCACGACTGCCCGCGGGACGGTGCCGGCGCGTCCTCCACGGCGTGGCGGTAGCAGATGAGCTGCTCCCACTCGGGCCACCACTTCTTGGGCCGGGCTTCCTCGGCGAACCCGCAGACCGCGCACTCGAGGTGGACCCAGACCTGCTTCCGGCCCGTCCGGTTCGCCCGGGACTGCACCAGCCAGGTCGGCGGGTCCTGCTCGATGGCGACGAGGGCCTCCTCGCTGAGGTGGGCGGGGAGGCCGTGGCGGGCCCGCCATCTCGAGGGGGATGTCGAGCCGGACGGCTGCGTCGCGTCGGGAGAGCACCGACCCAGACTAGGTCGTGTCAGCCGGCGACGGGTGCCGTCAGCGGATCGGGTGCGCGACGGGACCGTCCGGTGTCGGACACCACGGCCAGGCCCTCGCGCGCCCAGTACTCGAAGCCGCCGATGAGTTCGCGGACGTCGGTGTAGCCGAGCCGGGCGAGCGTGAGTGCCGCCCGCGTGCTGCCGTTGCAGCCGGGGCCCCAGCAGTAGGTGACGACGGCGGCGTCGCGGTCGGGCAGGACCTCGGCCGCCGGTCGGCGAGCTGCGCGTTCGGCACGTGGACGGCTCCGGGGATGCGTCCCTGCCCCCACGCGGCGTCGTCCCCGCACGTCGAGCACCACGGGGGCGGCACCAGCGGCACGGTCCGCCGCGAGGTCGGAGGGGTCGGTCTCGTGGGCCAGCTTGGCGGCGAAGAAGTCGGCCGCGGTGAGTGTCGTCTGCACCCTCCGATCCTGGCGCGCCGGCAGGCCGGGACGGAACGACGGGCGAACGGCATCCGGCCCGTCCGACCGGGGATCCCACGGTAGATTCGACCGCATGCCGTCGAATGCGCAGCCGGACCTCGACCGGACCGACCACGAGATCATCGCGGTGCTCCAGCGCGACGGGCGGACGAGCATCGCCGGACTCGCACGCGCGGTGAACCTCTCGGCGAGCGCGACCGCTGAGCGGGTCCGCCGGCTCACCGACGGCGGTGTCATCACCGGGTACTCGATCACGGTCGACCCGGAGGCGCTCGGCTACACGGTCACCGCCTTCGTCCGGCTCGCCTACCCGTCGGGGAACTACGCGCCGTTCCACGACCTCGTCGCCGAGATGCCCGAGGTCATCGAGGCGCACCACGTGACCGGCGCGGACTGCTTCATCATCAAGGTCCTCGCCCGGTCGATGCGCGACCTGGAACGGATCACCGGACGGCTCGCCACCCTCGGCGGGATCACCACCAACGTCGTGTACTCGTCTCCGGTCCCGGCGCGGCACGTCACGCCGGCCTGACGCTGCGGTCGGCGCGGTCGGACAGCCCTCACCCCACCGCGCGCGTGGAGGCCCGGACGGTCAGCGTGCTCGGCAGGATGCGGTCGGCGCCCGAGGTGCCGCGGATCTGGTCGAGGACCAGGTGGAGCGCGGTCTCGCCCAGCGCCTCGAAGTCGAGGCGCGAGGTCGTCAGGGGCGGCTCGAAGTACGCGGCCTCGGGCATGTCGTCGACGCCGACGACGGAGTAGTCGTCGGGTGCGACGAGGCCGCGGGCGCGGAGCACGCTCATGAACCCGAGCGCGATCTCGTCGTTGGCGGCGAGCACCCCCGTGAAGGTGGTCGGGTCCGCCTGGGCTCCCACGGCCGCGCCGGAACGGGCGTCCCACTCGTCGCAGTGCAGCAGGGGCAGCTCGGTGAGCCCGTGGGCAGCGAGTTCGTCCCGGTAACCCCGGACGCGCTCCGAGGCCTCGTTCCGGTCGTCCGGCCCGGCGAGGTGCAGGATCCGCGTGTGGCCGAGCCCGACCAGGTGTGCCGTCCCGAGGCGTGCCGCCCCGTACGAGTCCGCGTGCACCGAGGTGATCCGGTCAGCGGCACGTTCGGACAGGGAGACGACGGGGACGGAGCCGCCGATGTCCTCGAGCAAGGTCTCGACACCGAGGTAGGGCGTCCCGACGACGATGCCGTCGACGCGCATCGAGGTGAAGTTCCCGAGGACGCGTTGCACTTCGGCGCGGGTGCTCGGTGCGTCCGGGTCGAGGTCGAGCTGCGCGGTGAGGAGGGACATGCCCTCGGCACGGGCCGCGCGGCCGATCCCGGTCAGGATGCCCGTGTTGCCGTAGTTCAACGGACCCATCGCGAGGAAGCCGATGGTGTCGGTGCGCTGGGCGCGGAGGATCTGGGGCAGGCGACTGTGCTGGTACCCGAGGTCGCGGACCGCGCGTTCGATCCGGTCCTTCGTCTCCGGGGAGACGTAGCCGCCGGTGTAGAACCGCGACACCGTCTGGGCGGACACCTGCGCGGCCCGCCCGACGTCGGCCATGCTCGGCCGTCGTCCGCTGCGGGGCGGGGTCGGCGTGTGCGTCATCGGTCCTCCAGTCCGCGGAGCAACTCATCAACCGGTAGACCAATTCTCGCCAACCTCTTGCGGACGCTCCGCCGCGGTGTCTATGTTATGCGTAACGCCGCTGTGTTACCCATAACACAGCACCACCCGAGGCTCGGCCTCACGCATCAAGGGAGATGACATGGGACGACGACGTCTCGGAGTCGCGCTGGTCGCCGCAGGTGTGGCGGTCGCGCTCGGACTGAGCGGGTGCTCGGCCGGCGGCAGCGCCGACAGCGGTGGCAAGACCACCATCAACTACTGGATCACCACCCAGCAGGGACCGGCGGCGACCGCGCTGGAGTCCATGGTCAAGGACTTCGAGAAGGCCAACCCGGACATCACGGTGAACGTGACGCAGAAGAGCACCGACAACCTCAAGACCTCGCTGCGCCAGGCCGCCGGCACCCCCGCGATGCCGGACGTCTACTTCCAGTGGTCCGGCCTCGGGCTCGGCGGCACGTACGTCAAGCAGGGCGTCGACCTCGACCTGACGAAGTACTACGAGCAGTACGGCTGGGACGAGCGCTTCACGAAGTCCGCCCTGTCGTCGGTGACGCAGTACGGCGGCTACCACGGCGTCCCGTACACCGCGAACGTCGAGGCGATCGTCTACAACAAGGCGCTGTTCGCCAAGGCCGGCATCACCGACACCCCGACCACCTACGACGAGCTCGTCGCGGACGCCCAGAAGCTCAAGGACGCGGGCATCACGCCGATCGAGTTCGGCGGCAACGTCAACTGGTACGTCATGCGCCTGCTCGACAACCTGCTCGAGACGAACTGCGGCGCCGACCTCGACGACCGCCTCACGGGCCTCAAGGCGAACTGGGGCAAGGAGGCGTGCGTCACGAAGTCGTTCAGCGAGCTCAAGACCTGGGCGTCCGACTACTTCAACCCGGGCTGGGTCAGCATGAGCGACGCCCAGGGGCAGCAGCTCTTCTACCAGAAGAAGGCGGCCATGGCCCTCGAGGGCGACTGGTTCGCCGGCTTCCTCGACGAGGCGAAGTTCAGCCCGACCAGTGACCTCGGCGTCTTCGCCTTCCCGACCGGCACGGGACGGATCTACGGCCTGCAGCAGGCGAACTACATCTCGAAGACGTCGAAGAACCCGGACGCGGCGGCGAAGTTCCTCGACTTCTGGATGAGCAAGGAGACCCAGACGAAGTACGCGGGCGCCTGGTCGCAGATCCCCGTCGTCGAAGGGGTCACCGCGAAGGACAACGGCGTCGGGCTGACCGAGCCGTTCAACAAGCTCGCCTCGGAGGCGAAGGGGCAGTTCCAGAACAACGACCAGACGTTCCCGCTCGACGTCACGACCGAGTACTGGCGCATCATGAACGGCGTCGCCACGGGCTCGATCGCGCCGAAGGACGCCGGCAAGCAGATGCAGACCTTCATCGACAACCGATCGGGGAACTGACCTCCATGTCATCGGCCCGTCTGACCACCCCGCGCCGGCCGTCCGCCGGTCGGCGCGGGGGGCGCTCCGCCTCGGGATGGCGGGGCGCCCTGCCCTTCGTGCTCCCCACGCTCGTCCTCTTCGTCGCGTTCCTCGTGTACCCGATGGCGTCGACCGTGGTGATGAGCTTCTTCGCCTGGGACGGCTTCGTCACCTCGCCGAAGACCTTCGTGGGGATCGACAACTACGTCCGCATCTTCACGCAGGACCCGGTGTTCTGGCCGGCGTTCCGGAACACCGTCATCTGGGTCGTCCTGTCCCTGCTCGTCCCGACGGCGCTGGGCCTCGGCATCGCGCTCGGGCTGAACCGGAAGCTGTTCGGCCGCAACCTGCTCCGCTCGGCGTTCTACATCCCCGCCGTCCTGGCGTCGATCGCCGTCGCGACGATGTGGGTGTGGCTGTACAACCCGCAGTCCGGCCTGATCAACGGCGTGCTCGACGCGATCGGACTGCACGCCCTCGCCCAGGACTGGCTCGGCAACGCCCACATCGCGCTCTACGCGATCTTCGTCGCCTTCGTGTGGCAGACCGCCGGCTTCAACATGGTGCTCTACCTGGCCGGGCTCCAGAACGTCCCCGAGGAACTCGTCGAGGCCGCCAAGCTCGACGGCGCCGGACGCTTCCAGATCTTCCGCGCCGTGACCTGGCCGGCGCTCCGGCCCACCACGATCATCGTCGTCGTCCTGACCATGATCAGTTCGCTCAAGGTGTTCGACCTCATCGTCGGCACCACCGGCGGCGGCCCCGCCCAGTCGACCCAGGTCCTCGCGCTCTGGTCCTACCAGCAGTCGTTCTCGAACCACGTCTTCGGGCTCGGGAACGCCATCGCCACCGTCCTGTTCGTCGTCAGCATGATCCTCGTCGTGCCGTACATGGTCTGGACCTTCCGAGGGAGCAAGGAATCGTGAGCACCGCAGTCGGACCCGCACCGCAGATCGAGCACACCCGTCCGGCGGAGGCGCGCCGCGCCTCCCGGGCGGTCGCCACCCACACGAAGCGCCGTGACTGGGGACTGGTCGGTCTCTGGATCGGACTCGTGATCGCCGCCGTCATCTGGATCGTGCCGTTCCTGTTCATGTTCATCACCTCGGTGAAGAGCCAGGCCGACGTCGCGAACCTCGCGCCGTGGGCGCTGCCGACGCACTGGGAGTGGGGGAACTACACGGATGCGGCCCAGGTCGGCAACATCTGGGTCTCCGGACTGAACAGCATCGTCATCGCGGTCATCAAGGTGCCGCTCGGGCTGCTCCTCGCCGCGATGGCCGCCTTCGCGCTGTCCCGCCTGAAGTTCCGGTGGCAGCAGCTCCTGCTCGGCGTCATCGCGCTCGGCACCCTCATCCCGGTGCAGGTCGCCCTCGGCCCGCTGTTCTCGACCATGCTCAGCCTGAACCTGCTCAACACGAAGGTCGGCCTCATGCTGCCGTACCTGGCCTTCGGCGTCTCGTACCAGGTATTCATCCTCTACGGGTTCTTCAAGGCGATCCCCGAGGAGCTCGACGAGGCCGCGCGCATCGACGGCGCAGGGAACTGGCGCCTGTTCTGGCAGGTGATCATGCCGTTGGCGAAGCCGGCGCTCGCCGCGTTGTTCATCCTCGACTTCGTGTCGACGTGGAACGAGTACCCGATGGCACTCACGCTCCTGCAGACCACCGACCAGTTCACGATCCCGCTCGGCATCACGAACTTCCAGACCCAGTACGGGTCGAACTACCCGCAGCTCAACGCGTACATCATCATGTCGATCCTGCCGGTCCTGATCGTGTACCTGCTGTTCCAGCGCTACTTCGTCCAGGGCGCCCTCGCCGGCGCCGTCAAGGGGTGACCATGACCACGACCGAACCGACCTTCGACGCCGACACCGCGCTCTGGGACGTCCTGCGGGACCACACCGCCGCCGCGGTCCTGCGCCGGCACGCACCGTCCATCGTCGAGTCCACCCTGCTGCACACGTTCCACTCGCAGCCGCTCGGCCTCGTCCTCGACACCGAGGAGGGGCTGAGCGCCGAGGACCGTGCGGCCGTGCTCGCGGAGCTGGCGCAGATCGACCCGGGCAGCCCCGACCGTGCGGCGAACGTCACCGCGGCGCCGACCGCACCGTCCCTCGGGTACGAACCCGACGGCACCGTCGTCGGGTCGGCCCCCGTGTCGCACCCGGCGGCCGTGGGGCGGTGGACCCGGTTCGAGGCCGAGTTCCAGGGGCCCTCGCACGGCAACCCGTACACGGACGTCGAACTGACCGCCCGCTTCACGGGACCGGGCGGGGCGTCCTTCGACGTGCTCGGGTTCTACGACGGCCCTGGCGGTGCTGGCCCTGACGGTGCCGGGACGTACCGCCTCCGCTTCCTGCCGCCGACCGAGGGGGCCTGGCGGTTCGAGACCACCAGCAACGCCGCCTCCCTCGACCGCATCACCGGCGAGTTCCTCGTCTCGGCGAGCACATCGAGGGGGGCCCGTGCGCGTCGACGGCATGCACTTCCGGTACGCCGACGGCAGCCGGCACCTGCCCATCGGCACGACGTCCTACGTCTGGACGCACCAGGGCGACGCGCTCGAGGAGCAGACCCTCCGCACGCTCGAGCAGGGGCCCTTCACGAAGATCCGGATGTGCGTCTTCCCGAAGTCGTACACGTTCAACAGCAACGAGCCGGAGCGCTTCCCGTACGTGCAGGGTGCCGACGGCGGCTTCCAGCTGGACCGCTTCGACCCGGCGTACTGGGAGCACCTCGAGCGGCGCATCGACCAACTCGACGCGCTCGGCATCGAGGCGGACCTGATCCTCTTCCACGCCTACGACCGCTGGGGCTTCTCGCGGATGGACGCGGCGTCCGACGACCGCTACGTCCGGTACGTGGTCGCGCGGTTGTCCGCGTTCCGGAACGTGTGGTGGTCCCTCGCCAACGAGTTCGACCTGCTCTTCGACAAGACCGAGGCGGACTGGGAGCGCTGGGCCGGCATCATCCAGCAGTGGGACGCCACCGACCACCTGCGGTCCATCCACAACTGCCGGGTCGTGTACGACCAGACCCGGCCCTGGATCACCCACGTCAGCATCCAGCGGATCGACACGTACAAGACCGCCGAGATGACGACCGAGTGGCGGCAGTGGGGCAAGCCGGTCGTGGTGGACGAGTGCGCCTACGAGGGCGACATCGACCAGGGCTGGGGCAACATCAGCGGCGAGGAGCTCACCCGGCGGTTCTGGGAGGGCGCCGTGCGCGGCGGATACGTCGGGCACGGCGAGACCTACCGCGATCCCGACGAGGTCCTCTGGTGGGCGAAGGGCGGCACCCTGCACGGGACGAGCCCCGACCGGATCGCGTTCCTGCGCCGGATCACCGAGGAGGCGCCCGGCGGCGTGCTCGAACCGGCGCACGGCGACTGGGACGCGCCGGCCGCCGGGGTGCCGGGGGAGCACCTCCTCTACTACTTCGGGTTCAGCCGGCCCTCGTTCCGACGGTTCTTCCACGACCCGGCGACCACGTGGGACGTCGACGTGATCGACACCTGGAACACGACCGTGGAGACCGTGGCACGCGGGGTCTCCGGGCGCTTCGTGGTGGAACTGCCCGGGCGGCCGTACATCGCCGTCCGGTTGCGGCGCAGCGCGTGACCGACACCAGCACCGCGAGCACACTGGACGACGTGGACGGCCGGGGTACGGCCGTCCGCACCCGAGGGAGGGACCACCCGTGACCGGACGACTCACCGGCAGGACCGCGCTCGTCACCGGGGCCGGCAACGGCATCGGACGGGCGATCGCCGACGCCTTCGTGGCCGAGGGCGCGACCGTCGTCTACGCCGACCGCGACGGCGACGCGGCGGAGCACGCAGCACGCGCGGCGGAGCAGGCGGCGCACGCAGCACGCGCGGCGGAGCAGGCGGCGCACGCCGCGGGGGAGGCGCCGGACGCCGCTGGCCGGGCCCGCTCCGTCGTCATGGACATCGCCAGCGAGGAGAGCGTCGCCGCCGCCTACGCCGCCCTCGCCGACGACGGCACCGCGGTCGACGTCGTCGTCGCGAACGCCGGCATCCAGCTGTTCGGCCTGGACGCCGCCGTCGCCGACGTCGACCTCGACACCTGGAACCGGACCGTCGCGGTGAACCTCACCGGCACCTTCCTGACGGTGAAGCACGCGGTGCGCAGCATGCTCCGCACCGGCGGCGGGTCGATCATCTGCACGGGCAGCCCGACGGGCCTCAACGGCGAGGGGTCCACGTTCGCCGCGTACAGCTCCACGAAGGGCGGCATCCACGCACTGGTCCGGGCCACCGCCAAGGCCTACGCGGCCGACGGCATCCGGGTGAACACGGTGGTGCCCGGGTACACCGAGACCGGACTCGTGACGACCATCCGCGACGACCCGGACGCGCGGGCCGCGATCGTGTCGCGCACCCCGCTCGGCAGGCCCGGCCGCCCCGAGGACGTCACCGGGATCATGACCTACCTGGCGAGCGACGAGTCCTCCTACGCGACCGGTGCGATCTTCCGCGTGGACGGCGGGATGACCAGCCTGTGACCGTGCAGGACCGGCCGTCGGACGAGGTCGTCGAGGTCGGCCCGTGGCGGTTCGTGCTCCGCGGCGCCGAGGTCGCGGACCTCACGCACCGCGGCGTCGCGGTCCTGCGGGCGGTCCGGTTCGTGACGCGCGACCACGACTGGCGGACCGCGGAGGACACCGTGACCGCCCGGCACGTCGAGGTGCACCCCGACGTGCCGGCCGGTCGGGTCCGGATCGAGGCGTCGAGCACGTACGACGGGCAGGAGGTCCTCCGCTGGACCCTCGACGTCCGGGTCGACGGCGGAGCTCTGCTCGTCGACGCCTCCGGGACGACGACGGTCGCGTTCCGCCGGAACCGCATCGGCCTGGTCCTGCTGCACCCGCCGACGCTGGCGGGAAGGCCGTTCACGGTCCGGCACCCGCTCGGTCCACCGACGTCCCAGGAGTTCCCGGTGTGGATCGCCCCGCACCAGCCGGCCGTCGACGTGTCCGGCTACGCCTGGAGCGTCGACGGGGTGGACGTCGAGGTCGGGCTCGCCGGGGACGTGTTCGAGATGGAGGACCAGCGCAACTGGACCGACGCCTCCTTCAAGACGTACTCGACGCCGCTGTCGGAGCCGTTCCCGGTCGATCTGCCGGCCGGCACGACGATCCGTCAGACGGCCACGGTGCAGTGCGGTCCGTCCGGCGTCCCGGATCCGCAGGACCGGCCGGGAGGCGCGACGACCGCGCCCGGGCCGCTCGCGGTCCTCGACGGCCCGGCCCCGACCGCCCCGCGCACCCCGCCGCCGGTGCTCCAGCTGCTCGCCGGCACCGCCCCGGCCGCTGCGCGCCCGGACGACCGCGCGCTGCTCACCGGCTTCCCGGTGCTCGTCGAACCGGTCCTCGCCCACCCCGACGTCCGCGCGGTGATCGCCTCGGCACGCCGCGACGCCGGCGGGGCACCGCTCGACGTCCGGTTCGTGACCGACGACCCCGGGCAGCTGCTCGCCGCCGTCGAGGAGGTGCTGGCGGGCGGTCCGGTCGTGCGCATCGGGGCGTACGACCCCGTCACCCACGTGACCACCGCGCCGCTGCAGCACGCGCTCCGCGCCGCGGCTGCCGCTCACGGGGTCGCCGTCGTCGCCGGGACGCGGGCGCACTTCACCGAGCTCAACCGCACGGTCGAGCTGTACCGGGACTGGGACGGTCCGCTGTCGTTCAGCGTGACGCCGCAGATGCACGACCGCTCGCGTGCGCAGGTGACCGAGTCGTTGCGGATGCAGCGCTGGGTGGCGACGAGCGCCTCCCGGCTGGCCGCCGGCAGACCGCTGCACGTCGGGCCGGTGACCCTCCGGCCCCGACTCAACGCGGTGGCGACGTCGCCGCGTCCGGGCGTCACGGACCCGGCCGCCGCGGGCGGGTACGGGCCGGAGACGGTGCCGGAGTCGACGGACCCGGCGCAGCACACGGCGGCGGCGGGGGCGTGGTTCGCGGCCGCCGTCGAGGCCCTGACGGTGCCCGGCGTCGCGTCGGTCACGCTCGCCGAGGCGTGGGGGCCGCGCGGGCTGGTGGCGTCGGACGGGACGCGGTCGCCCGCTGCGGACGCCGTCGCGCGTCTGCGCTGACGCGGTACCGTACAGCGCGGCCCGTACGGGCCGGACGTGCCGCGAGGTCGGACGTGCCCCGTGCGGGCCGGACGTGCCCCGTGCGCGCCCACGAACCGGAAGGAACGAACGTGCCCGAGCCCCGCGACCTGGTCTTCCTCGACTGCGACACCGGCATCGACGACGCCCTGGCGATCGCGTTCCTCGCCCGCACCGGGACGGCCCGGCTGGTCGGCGTCGGCACGGTGTCCGGCAACACCGACGCGGCCACCGCCGCCCGCAACACGCTCGACCTCCTCGACCTGCTCGGGCTGGACGACGTCCCGGTGGCGGTCGGCGAGCACGACTTCACGACGCAGCCGTACCGCGGGGGAGCCCCGCACGTGCACGGGGACAACGGCATCGGGGGCGTGGTCCTGCCGACCAGCCCGCGGGAGCCGGACGGGCAGGACGCCGCGCACCTGCTGGTCTCGCTCGCCCGCCAGCACCCGGGGCGCCTCCGCGTCCTCGCGATCGGACCGCTCACGAACCTCGCCCGGGCGCTCGAGCTCGAGCCGGGCCTGCCGGAGCTCGTGCAGGACGTCACCGTGATGGGCGGCGCGTTCCTCGTGCGGGGGAACGTCACACCCCTGGCCGAGGCGAACATCCACAACGACCCCGAGGCCGCCGACGCCGTCTTCGCCGCGGACTGGCCGGTCACGCTCGTGCCGCTCGACGTCACGACGGGGCACCGGTTCCTGCAGGAGCACCTCGACGCCCTGCTGCCGCAACCGGAGCCACTGGCCGCGATCGGGCGGATGCTCGACACGTACTACGACTTCTACGCCACCGTGTACGGCACCCGTGTGGCGATCCTGCACGACCCGCTCGCCGCCGCGGTGCTGACCGGGACGTCCGAGGTGACGAACACGCTGGACGTCCCGGTGCTGGTCACCTGCGAGGACGGACCCGAGCGGGGACGCACCCGGGCCGACCTCCGCACCGACGGCTCGGCGACCCGGCGGCACGTGCGGGTGGTCCTGACGGTCGGCGAGCTGTTCGCACCCGTGCTCCTCGAACGGCTCGTCGGGTCGGCGCGGCCGGCGCGGTCGGCCTGAGGCACGACCCGGTCACTCCTCGTCGGTGACGACGACCTTCCCGATCACGCGGCCGCCCTCGACCAGCGCGTGCGCCTCGCGCAGGGTCTCCGCGCTGACCGGTCGGAGGACCGTCGTCGCGGTGGTGCGGACCCGGCCGTCGTCCACGAGCTCGGCGACCTGTTCGAGGATCTCGTGCTGCCGGACCAGGTCGGCGGCGCGGTGCAGCGACCGGGCGAACATGAACTCCCAGTGCCAGGTCAGCGCCTTCGACTTCAGCGCGACGACGTCGACCTCGTCCGGGTCGTCGATCGCGACCCACCTGCCCGAACGGCCGGAGCACGCGTTCGTAGACGGGGAGCTGCCCGGAGGAGTTCGTGGTGAGGATCCACTCGATGCCGTCCGGCTCGATCGCCAGCACCTGTGCGGCGAGGTCACCGTGGTGGTCGACCACCTCGTGCGCGCCGAGCTCCCGGACCCAGGCGGTGCTCTCCGGTCGGGACGCGGTGGCGACGACCCGGACGCCCGGCAGCAGGGTGCGGACGAGCTGGATCGCGATCGAGCCGACCCCGCCGGCGCCGCCCACGACGAGCAGCGTGCCCGTGGCGTCGGGGGCGATGCGGAGCTTGTCGAACAGGCTCTCCCACGCGGTGATCGCGGTGAGCGGGAGCGCGGCCGCCTCGGTGTGCGAGAGCGTCCGGGGTCGTCGGCCGACGATGCGCTCGTCGACGAGCTGGAGCGCCGCGTTGCTGCCCGGACGGTCGATCGCCCCGGCGTACGCGACCTCGTCGCCCGGCGCGAACAGGGTGACCGCGTCGCCGACCGCGCGGACGGTGCCGGAGGCGTCGTAGCCGAGCACGCGGAGGCCGCCGTCGGGCTCGGAGCCGCCGCGGAGCTTCACGTCGACGGGGTTCACCGAGACCGCGCGCACCTCGACGAGGAGGTCGTGCGGACCGGGGGTCGGCACCTGGATCGTCGTCTCGACGAGGCTCGTCGTGTCGGTCACCGGGAGGGCTGCTGTCTGTCCGATCGCGCGGACGTCGTTCGTCGTGGTCACGGTCCGACTCTGCACCCGACCGGGTGGTCACCCGCAAGGGCACCTGGTCACCGTGGGGTGACCGTGGCCGTCTCCTTGCTGCGGTCACGGGCCCGGACTACCGTTCCCTGGTGACCACCGCGACCGAGCACGACCCCGCCTGCGACCGGAACGACGTGTACGCAGCGGCCTGCCCGTGCCGGTCGATGCTCGACCTGCTCGCCAACAAGTGGACCGCGCTGGCGATCGGCGTCCTCGAGGACGGCCCGCAGCGCTTCGGGGAGCTCCGCCGCCGGCTGCAGGGCGTCAGTCCGAAGGTGCTGTCGGCGACGCTGAAGCGCATGGAGGCCGCGGGGCTCGTCGACCGGACGGTGTACGCCGAGGTCCCGGCTCGGGTCGAGTACGCCCTCACGCCGCTCGGGACGAGTGCCGCCGCGCCGCTCGCGCACCTCCGGGACTGGGTGGACCAGAACGTCACGCGGCACTGACGCAGCGGGGCCACCCGACGGAAAGGGGACGACCCGGACAGGACTCCACTTCGCCTGTACGTTCGCAGCAAGGTCGCTGGACGCGACAGCAGCAGAAGGAGTCCTCATGGCAAACACGACGTCGGGTCGCCCGACCACCGTCACCGTCTCGTTCATCATCTGGTTGATCGTGGTCCTGGCGAACATCGTCCAGGGCATCATCAGCCTCGTCTCCGGCGGTGGCAGCAGCGCCACGGCACAGAGCGTCGGCACCGCCCCGCTCGTCGCCGGCGCGGTCTTCGCCTTCATCCTCGCGGTGATCGAGCTGATCATCGTCTTCAAGATGCGCGACGGCCGCAACTGGGCCCGCATCGTCCTGCTGGTCCTGGCGATCCTGCAGGTCATCGGCGTCGGCGTGGGTGCGGCCTCGGGCGGCAACGCCTTCGGGTTCATCGGTGCGATCGCGGTCATCGTCGCGACCATCCTGATGTTCGTCGGTGGCGCGAACGGCTACTTCCGCCGCCGCTGACGCCAGCGGTCCGGGTCGCGACGCGACCGGGTGACGCACGGGAGGCGCGGTGCCGGCTGGCACCGCGCCTCCCGTCCGTTCCGGGGTCCGGTTCAGAGCGTGACGACCACCTTGCCGGCGATGCGCCCGGCCTCGGCCTCGGCGTGCAGCGCGGGCAGCTCGTCGAGCGGGATCCGCCGCGTGACCTCGACCGTGAGCGCGCCGTCGTCCACGAGCGACACGAGCTCGGCGAGGCGCTCCCGGTTGGGCAGGACGAAGACCGTCGACGCCCCGACGCCGCGCGACGCGTCGTCCGGTGTCGCCCCATGAACGCCGTCGTGCTCACGACGGTCCCACCGTCCCGCACCGCCGCCACGTCCGCGGCGAACTGCTCCGGCTCGATCGGGGCGAGGTTGAGCAGGACGTCGACCTGACCGTCGAGGGCGTCGAGCGGGTCCGTCGTGGTGTGGTCGACGACCTGGTCGGCGCCGGCCGCGCGGACGGCCTCGGCGCTGCGGGGGCTGGCCGTGGCGACGACGGTGACGCCGGCGCGCTTGGCGAGCTGGATCGCGTACTTCCCGACCACCCCGCCGGCCCCGACGATCAGGACCCGCTGGCCGGCCTCGAGCCGACCCTCGTCGAACAACGCCTGCCACGCGGTGAGCGCGACCGAGGGCAGTGCTGCGGCGTCGGGCAGCGGGATCGTGGTCGGTGCGGCGACGAGTGCGTCCGCCGGAGCGACCACGTACTCGGCGGCTCCGCCGTCCCGCTCCATCGGGAGGAAGCCGACGACCGCGTCGCCGACCGCGAGTCCCTCGACGTCCTCGCCGAGCGCGTCGACGGTGCCGGAGA
>JAIUJO010003858.1:32500-35044 GCA_023846275.1 Vanilla planifolia | reverse complement strand
AAAAGAAGATGTAGAAGAGTAAGAATAAGAAGAAGAAGAAGAAGAAGAAAAATAAGTTGAAGATGAAGAAGTAGAAGAAGAAGAAGTCGAAGAAGAAGAAGAGGAAGAAGAAGAAAACGAAGAAGAAGAAGAAGAAGAAGAAGAAGAAAAAGAAGAAAAAAATGATGAAGATGAGCTTGTAGAAGAAGAAGAACAACAAGTGGAAGAAGAAGAAGAAGAAGAAGAAGAATAAGCTGGAGAACAAGAAAAAGAAGAAGAAAAGGAGGAAGAAGGAGAAGTAAAAGAAGAAGAAGAAGAAGATGAAGAAGAGAAAGAGGAAGTGGAAGTTGAAGTGGAAGTTGAAGAAGAAGAAGAAGAAGAAGAAGAAGAAGAAGTAGAATTAGAAGAAGAAGAAGAAGAAGAAGCAAAAGAAGAAGAAGAAGAAGAAGAAGAAGAGTAAGAAGAAGAAGGTGAAAAAATAAGAAGATGAAGAAGTAGAAGCAGAAGTAGAAGAGGAGGAGGAAGAATAAGAAGAAGAAATAGAAGAAGACGAAGACAAAGAAAAAGAAGAAGAATAGAAAGAAGAAGAAGATGAAGAAGAAGACAAGGAATAAGCAGAAGAAGAAGAACAAGAAGAAGGAGAAGAATAGGAAGAAGAAGAAGAAGAAGAAGAAGAAAAAGAAGATGAAGAAAAGAGAACAAAGAAGAAGAAGAAGAAGAAGAAAGAGAAGTAGAATAAGAAGAAGAAAAAGAAAAAGAAGAAAAAGAAGAGGAAGAAGAGGAAGAAGAAGAATAAGAAGAAGAAGAAGTTGAAGAAGAAAAAAGAAGAAAAATAATAAGAAGAAGAGAAAGAAGAAGAAGATGATGAAGAAGATGAAGAAGAAGAGGAGAAGGAGGAACAAGGAGAAGAAGAAGAAGAAGAAGAGGAAGGAGATAAAGAAATGGACAAAGAAAAAGAAGAAGAAGAAAAAGAATTAGAATTCGAAGAAGAAGAAAGAGAATAAGAAGAAGAAGAAGAAGAAGAAGTAGAAAAAGATGAGGAAGAAGAACGAGAAGAAAAAGAAGGAGGGGAACAGAAAGAGGAAGAAGAAAGAGATGGAAGAGGAGGAGGAGAACAAGAAGAAGAGGACGAAATAGAAAAAGAAGAATAAGTAGAAGAAGAAGGCGAAGGAGAAGGTGACAAAAATTGAGGAGAAGGGAAAGAAGAAGAAGAAAAAGAAGAAGAAGAAGAAGAAGAAGAGAAAGAATAAGAAGAAGAAGAAGAAGAAGAAGAAGAATATGACTAAGAAGAAGAAGAAAGAAAAGACAAAGAAGAAGAAAAAGAGGAAGAAGAAGAAGAAATAGAAGTGGAAGAAGAAGAAGAAGAAGAAGAAGGCCAAGAAGAAGAAGAAGAAAAAGTAGAATAAATAGAAGTAAAAGAAAGAGAAGAAGAAGAAGAAGGCGAAGGCAAAGGAGAAGAAGAAGAAGAACAAGAAGTTGTAGAAGAAGGATAAGAATAAAAAGAAGAAGAAGAAGCAGAAGTAGAGGAAGTAGAGGAGGAAGAAGAAGAAGAAGAAGAAGAAAAAGAAGACGAAAAAGAAGAAGAAGAAGAAGAAGAAGAAAAAGAAGACGAAAAAGAAGAAGAAGAAGAAGAAGAAGTCGATGACGAGGAAGTAAAAGAAGAAAGAAGAAGAAGAAGAAGAAGAACAAGAAGAAGAAAAGTAGATGTTGAAGAAGAAGTTGCACATGAAGAAGAAGTAGAAGAAGAAGAACAACAAGAAGAAAAAAAAGAAGAAGGCGATGAAAAAGAAGAAGAGGAAGAAAAGAGAACAAAGAAAAAGAAGAAGAAGAAGAAGAAGAAGAAAAGTAGAAGTTGAAGAAGAAGTTGCACATGAAGAAGTAGAAGAGGAAGAACACAACAAGAAAAAGAAGAAGAAGGCGATGAAGAAGAAGAAGAGGAAGAAAAGAGAACAAAGAAGAAGAAGAAGAAGAAGAATAAGAATAAATGACGAAGAAGAAGTAGAAGAAGAACAATAAGAAGAAGAAGAAAAAGAAGAAAACAATGAAAGGGAAAAAGGAGAAAGAGGAGGAAGAAGAAGGAAACGATGGAGGAGGAGGAGGAGGAGAAGAAGAAGAAGAAGACAGAGGAGAAAGAGAAGAGGAACATGGTGAAGGAAAAGAAGAAGAAGAAGAAGAAGATGAGTATGATGATGAAGAAGAAGATGAAGAAGAAGAAGAACAAGTAGAAGAAGGAGAAGAAGAGACAGAATAAGATGAAGATGGAGAACCAAAAGAAAAAGAAGAGGAAAAGAAAAAGAAGAAGAAGAAAAAGAAGTGGAAGTAGAAGAAGAAGAATAAGAATAAGAAGAAGAAGAAGAAGAAGAAGGAAAAGAGGTAGAAGAAGATGAAGATGAAGCTGGAGAAGAAGAAGATAGAGGAGAACAAGAAGAAGAAGAAGAAAAAGAAGAAGATGAAGAGGAAGAACGATGAGAAGAACAAGAAGAGGGAGAAGAAAGAGAAGAAGAAGAAAAAGAAGAACAAGAAGGAGAAGGTGAAAGAAAAGGAGAAGTAGAAGAAGGAGAAGAA
>JAIUJO010003858.1:15000-20000 GCA_023846275.1 Vanilla planifolia | reverse complement strand
GGAAGAAAAAGCAAAAGAAGAAAATGAAGACGAAGGAGAAGAAGAAGAAAAAAGAAAAGGAAGAAAAAGAAGTAGAAGAAGAAGAAGATGAAGTAGAACAAGGAGGAGATGACTAAGATGAAGAAGTAGTAGTAGTAGAAGAAGAAGAAGAAAATGAAGAAGAAGAACATGAGGAAGAAGAAGATAGTGCTAAAGATGAAGAAGAATAAGAAGAAGAATTGGAAGAAGAAGAAGAAGAAGGGGATGAAGAAGAAGAATAAGACAATCAAAAAGAAGAAGAAGAAGAAGAAGTTGAAGAAGAAGAACAACAACAAAAAGAAGGAAAATTAGTAAAAGAAGAATAGCAAATAGAAGAAGAAAAGGAAGGAGAAGAACAAGAATAAGAAGAAGAAGAGGAGGAGGAGGAGGAGGAAGAAGAAGAAGAAGAAGAAGAACAACAACGAGATGGAGAAGAAGAAGAAGAAGAAGAAGAAGAAAAAAAGGACAAAGAAGAAGAAGAAGAAGAAGGAGAAGAAAAATAAGAAGCATAAAGAGAAGAAGAAGAAGAAGAAGAAGAAAGGGAAGGAGAAGAAGTAGGAGAAGTAGAAGAAGAAGAAGAAGAAGAAGAAAAATAAGAAGCATAAAGAGAAGAAGAAGAAGAAGAAGAAGAAAGGGAAGGAGAAGAAGTAGGAGAAGTTGAAGAAGAAGAAGGAGATGAAGAAGTGGAAGAAAAGAAAGAAGAAGAAGAAGAAGAAGATGCAAAAGAAGGAGAACAAAAAGAAAAATAATCGGACTAAGAAGAACTTGTAGAAGAAGAAGAAGAGGAAAAAGAAGTAGAAGAGAACAAGAAGATGATGATGACGATAAGAAGAAGAAGGAGATGAAGAGCAAGAAGAAGAAGGAGATGAAGAGCAAGAAGAAGAAGAAGAAAAATTAGAAGAAAAAGAAGAAGTAAAAGTAGAAGAAGAAGAAGAAAAGCTAGAAGAGGAGGAAGAACAAGAAGAGGAAGAACAAGAAGAAGAAGGAGAAGAAGAGCAAAAATAAGAAGCTAATGAAGAAGAAGAAAAAAATACAATTAAAAAGAGAAGTAAAAGTAGTAAAAGAAGAAGAAGAAGAAGTAGAAAAGAATAAGAATAAGAAGATGAAGAAGAAGTAGAAGTAGAAGAAGATAGGAAGAAGAAGAAGAAGAAGAAGAAGAAGAAGAAGAGGAAGAAGAAGTAGAAGTTGAAGAAGAAGAAGAAGAAGAAGATGAAGAAGAAGAAGAAAATTTGTAGTAGTAGTAACAGTAGAAGAAAAAAGAAGAAGATGAAGAGGAAGAACAAGAAGAAGAAGATGTACAAGAAGAAGGCGAAGAAGAAGAAGAAGAGGAAGAAGAAGTTGAGAAGAAGAAGAAGATGAAGTAGAAGAAGAAGAAGAAGAAGAAGAGGAAGAGAAGAAGCAGTAAAAGAATCCGAAGAAGAAGAGGAAGAAGAAGAAGAAGAAGAAGAATATTATGAAGATGAAGAAGAAGAGGAAGAGGAAGAGGAAGAAGAAGTAGATGACGAGGAGGAGGAAGAAGAAGAAGAAGAAGAAGAAGAAGAAGTAGAAGAAGTAGAAGAAGAAGAAGAAGAAGAAAGGAAGAAGAAGTAGAAGTAGAAGAAGAAAAGATGAAGAAGAAGAAGAAGAAGAAGAAGAAGAATCGAAAGAAGAAGAAGAAGGAGAAGGGAAAGAAGAAGAAGAGAAATTTGTAGTAATAGTGGTAGAAGAAGAAGAAGTAGAAGAAGAAGAACGAGAAGAAGAAGAAGAAGAAGAAGAAGATGAAAATGAAGAAGACGTGGAACAAGAAGAGGAAGAAGAATAAACGAAAGAAGAGGAAGAAGAAGCGGAAGATGAAGAAGAGGTAGAAGAAGAAGAAGAAGAAGAACAAGAACAAGAACAAGAAGGTGATGAAGAAGAAGAAGAAGAAGGAGAAGAAAAAGAAGAATAAGAAGAGGAAGGGTACGATGAAGAAAAATTAGGAGGTGCAGAGGAAGAAGAATAAGAAGAAGAAGAAGAAGAAGAAGAAGAAGAATAAGAAAAAAAAGAAAGGGAAGAAGAAGAAGAAGAAGAAGGTTAAGAAGAAGAAGAAGAAGAAGAAGAACGTCAAGTAGTAGTAGAAGAATAAGTAAAGGAAGAAGAAGAAGTAGAAGTAGAGTAAGAAGAAGAAAAAGATGATGAAGAAAAAGAAGAAGAAAAAGAAGAAGAAAAAGAAAAAGGAGTAGCGGAAGAGGAAGAAGAAGAAGAAAATGAAGAGGAACACGACTAACAAGAAGATTAAAAAGAAGAAGAAGAAGAAGAAGAAGAAAAAGAAGAAGCGAAGAAGAAGAAGAAGAAGACAAAGAAGAAGAAAAAGAATAAGACGAAGAAGGAGATGAAGAAGAAGAAGATGATGATGAAGAATAAGAGGATGAAGAAGAAGAAGACGAAGATGAAGATGAAGAAGAAGAAGAAGAAGAGGACGAAGAAGAAGAAGAAGGAGAAGATAAAGAGGTAGGAGAAGAAACAGTTTAAGAAGGAGGAGGAGGAGGAGGAGGAGGAGGAGGAGAAGAGGAATAAAAAAGAGATGACAAAGAAGAAGAAGAAGAATAAGAAGAGGAAGAAGAAGAAGTAGAAGAAAGAGGAGAAGAAGAAGAGGAAGAAGTAGAACAAGAAGAAGAAGAAGAAGGAGGAGAAGAAGAAGAAGTGGAAGAAGGGGAGGAAAAATAGGAAGAAGAAGAAGAAAAATAAGAAGAAAGAGAAGGACAAGAAGAAGAAGAAGTAGAAGAAGAAGAAGAAGAAGAAGACAAAGAGGAAGAAGAGAGAAGAGGAAGAAGAAGAAGATGTAGAAGAAGAAGGAGAAAAGAAGAAGATGATGAAGAAGAAGAAGAAGATGAAGTAGAGGTAATAGAAAAAGAAGAAGAGGAAGAAGAAGAAGATGATGATGATGATAAGAAGAAGAAAAAGAAGAGCAAGAAGAAGAAGAAAAAAAGTAGAAGAAAAGGAAGAAGTAAATGTAGATGAAGAAGAAGAAAAAGAAGAAGAAGAGGAAGAAAAAGAATAGATAGAAGAGGGGGAGGGAGAAGAAGCAGAGGTGGAAGAAGAAAAAGAACAAGAACAAGAACAAGAAGAAGAAGATGATGATGATGAAGAAGAAGAAGAAGAGCATGAAGATGAAGAAGAAAAAGTCAAAGAAAAAGGAGAAGTAAAATTAGATGAAAAAGAAGAAGAAGAAGAAGTAGAAGAAGAATAAGAATAAGAATAAGAATAAGAAGAAGTAGAAAAAGAAGAAGAAAAAGAAGAAGAGGAAGAAAATGAAGAAGAAGATGAAGAAGAAGAAAAAGAATAAGGAAGAGAAAATGAAGTCGAAGAAGAAGAAGAAGAAATAGGCAAAGAAGGAGAAGAAAAAGAAGATGAGGAACAAGACAAAGTAGTAGAAGAAAAAGAAGAAGAAGAACAAGAAGAATTAGAGGAAGAAGAACACGATGAAGAGGAATAAGATGAAGAAGAAGTAGAAGAAGAAGAAAAAGAAGAAGAAGAAGAAGAAGAAGAGGAAGAAGAAAAAGGCAAAGAAGAAGAAGTGGAAGAAGAAGAAGAAGAATAAGACGAAAAAGAAGAAGAGGAAAAATAATAATAATAAGAAGAGGACGGTATAAAGAAGAGGAAGAAGAAGATGGAGAATACGAAGTAGAAGAAGAAAAAGAAGAAGAAGAAGAAGAAGTAAAAGAAGAAGAAAAAGAAGAAATAGAAGAAGAAGAAAAAGAAGAAATAAAAGAAGAAGAACAAGAAGAAGAACAAGAATAAGAATAAGAAGAAGAAGAAGAAGAAAATGAAGAATATGAAGAAAAAGAAGAAGAAGAAGAAGAAGATGAAGAAGAACAAGAAGAAGAACAGGACAAAGAAGAAGATGAAGATATTGATGTAGAAGAAGAAGAAGTAAAAGAAGATTAGGAAGAAAAAAGAGAAGAAGAAGAAGAAGTGGAAGAAGAAGAAGAAGAAGATGATAAAGAAGAAGAAGAAGAAGAAGAAGAAGAAGAGGAAGCAGTATAAGATGAAGAAGAAAATTAAGAAGAAGAAGAAGAATGATGGAGAATTAGAAGAAGAAGAAGAAGAATAGGAAGAGGAGAAGGAAGAAAATGAAAAAAAGAAGGTAAAAAAGAAGTAGAAAAAGAAGAAGGAGAAGAAGATGGAGGAAAGGAAGAAGAAGAAGATGATGATGAAGAAAAAGAAGAAGAGGATCTGGTCTAATTAGAAGTAGAAGTAGAAGAAGAAGAAGAGGAATAGGAGTAAGAAGAAGAAGAAGAAGTAGATGATGATGAAGAAGAAGAAGAAGAGGAAAAAGATGTAGAGAAAGTGTAAGAAGAAGCAGAAGAAGAGGAAGACGAGGAACAAGAAATAAAGTAGAGGAAGAATATGAAGAAGAGGAAGAAGAAGAAGAAGAAGATGTAGAAGATGAAGTTGAAGAAGAAGAAGAAGAAGAAGAAGAAGAATATGAAGAAGAAGAAAATGAAGAAGAAGAAGAAGAGTTGTAGAAGAAGAAGAAGTAGAATAAAAGGAGAAAGAAGCAGAAGCAGAAGAAGAAGAAGAAGAAGAAGAAGATAAAGAAGAAGAAAAAGAAGAAGGAGGAGAAAAAGAAGAAGAAGAAGAAGAAGATGAAGAAGAAGAAGAAGAAGAAGTTAAAGATGTAGAATAAGAAGTTAAATAAGAAGAAGAAGAAGAAGAAGAAAAAGAACAAGGAGAAGAAGAAGAAAAAGAAGAAGTAGAAGAAGGAGAAGGAGAAGGAGAAGAAGAGAAGAAGAAGAAGAAGAAGAAAAAGAAGAAAAAGAGGAAGAAGAAGAAGAAGAAGAAGAAGTCGAAGAAAAAGAAGAAGAAGAATAAGAAGAAGATGCGAAAGTCAAAGATGAAGAAGAAGAAGAAGAAGAAGGAGAAGAAGAAAAAGAAGAAAATGAAGGAGAATAAAAAGACGGGAAAGGAGGGAAGAAGAAGAAGAAGATGAAATTGAAGAAGTAGTTGAAGAAGAAGAATAA
>JAIUJO010003858.1:2500-7500 GCA_023846275.1 Vanilla planifolia | reverse complement strand
AAAACGAAGAAGAGGAAGAAATAGACGAAGACGAAGAAGAAGATGAAGAAGAGCAAAAAGAAGAATATAATGAAGATGAAGAAGAAGAAGAGCAAGAAGAAGAAAAGAAAAATTCGAATTAAAGAGAGAAGTAAAAGTAGATGGAGAAGAAGAAGAAGAAGAAGAAGAAGATGGAGAAGAAGAAGAGGAGAAAGAAGAAGAAGAAGAAGAAGAAGAAGAGGAATATGTCTAAGAAGTAGAAGAAGAAGAAGAAGAAGAAGAAGAAGAAGAAGAAGAGGAAGAAGAAGCAGAATGAGTTGACGAAGAAGAAGCTGGAGAAGAAGAAGATGATGATGATGAAGAATAAGAAGAGAAAGAAGAAGAAGACAAAGAAGAAGAGGAAGAAGAAGAAGATGAGGTAGAAGAAGAAGAAGAAGAAGGAGAAGAAGAAGAAGAAGTAAGGGAAGAAAAAGAAGATGAAGAAGAAGAAGAAAAAAAGAGAAAAAGAAGAGGAATAAAAAAGAGATTAAGAAGAAGAAGAAGAAGAAGAGGAAGGAGGATAACAAAAAGCAAAAGTGGAAAAGGAAGAAGAAGAAGATGAAGAAGAAGAAATAGATGGGGAAGAAGAAGTAGAAGAAGAAGGAGAAGAAAAAGAAAAGGAAGAAGAAGATCAAGAAAAAGAAGTGGAAGAAGATGAAGAAGAAGAAGAAGGTGATGAAGAAGAAGAGGAAGGGCAAGAATAAGAAGATGAGAAAGTAGAAGAAAAAGAAGAAATTAAAGTAGTTGAAGAAGAAGAAGAAGAAGAAGAAAAAAAAAGTCAGAAAAAAAAGAATAAAAAGAAGAAGAAGAAGAAGAAGAAGAAAATGATGATTAAGAAAAAGAAGAAGAAAAAGATGAACAAGAAAATGCAGAAGAATTAGAAGAAGAAGAAGAGCTAGAATAGCTAGAAGGAGAAGAAGAAGAAGAAGAACAACAACAACAAGGTGAAAAAGAGGAAAAGTAGAAGAAGAATAGGAAGGAGAAAAAGAGGAAGAATAAGCAGAAGAAGACGAAGAAGAAGAAGAAGGAAAACAAGAAGAAGAAGAAAAAGAGGAGGACAAAGGAGAAGTAGAAGAAGTAGAAAAAGGAGAGTAAAAATAACATGAAGAAAAAGAAGAAGAAGTATATGAAGAAGATAAAGAAGAACAAGATCAAGAAGAAGAAGAAGAAGAATAAGACGAACTAGAATAGGAGAAAGAAGAAGTAGTAGTAAAAGAAGAAGAAGAAAATGAAGGAGAAGAAGAAGCAGAGAAAGAAGTCAAAGAAGAAGAAGAACATGAAGGAGAAGAAGAAGAAGAAGAAGAAGAAGAGGAAGAAGAAGAAAAGGACGAAGAAGAAGAAGAACAGGAAGATGAAGGCGATAAATAAGAAGAAGAAGAAGAAGAAAAGGATGTGGACAATGAAGAAGAGGAAGAAGATGAAGGAGAAGAATATGTAAAAGAAAAAGAAGAAAAGGAAGAAGAAGAAGAAGAAGAAGATTATGAATAAAAAGAAGAAGAGGAAGAAGAAGGACAAGTAGTAGTAGAAGAAGAAGAGGAAGAAGAAGAACAAGAAAAAGAAGAAGAAGAAGAAGAAGAAGAAGAAGAAGAAGAAGAAAAAGAAGGGGAAGATAAAGAAGAAGAAGAAGAATAAGAAGAAGAAGAAGATGATGAAAAAGAAGTAGAAGAAGAAGGAGAAGAAGAAGAGGAAAAAGATGATGAAGATGAAGAAGAAGAATAGGAGCATGACTTAGAAGAAGATGGATGATGAAGAAAAAGAAGAAGAAGAAGAAGAAAAAGAAAAAGTGGTGTAGGAAAATGAAGAAGAAGATAAAGAAGAAGACAAAGGAGAAGATGAAGAAGAAGAAGAAAATGATGATGAAGAATAAGAAGAAGAAGAAGAAGACAAAGATGAAGAAAAAGAAGAAGGAGAAGAAGAAGAAGAAGAAGAAGAAGAAGAAGCAGAAGAAGTAGGGGAAGAAAGAGAAGAAAAAGAAGAAGAAGGAGGAGAATAAGAAAAGGAATCAAAAGTAGAAGACGAAGAAGAAGAAGAAGAAGAAGTAGAAGGAGAGGAAGGAGGAGAACAAAAGTGGAAGACGAAAGCGAATAAGAAGAAGAAGAAGAAGAAGAAAGAGAAGGAGGAGACGAAGAAGTAGAAGAAGAAGAAAGAGATGAAGAAGTGGAAGAAGAGAAAGAAGAAGAAGAGGAAGATGTAGAAGAAGAAAAAGAAAAAGAACCATAATTTGAAAAAGAAGTTGAAGAAGAAGATGATGATGATGATGAGAAAGAAGAAGAAGAAGAAAAAGAAGTCGAAGAAGAAGAAGAAGAAGCAGAAGAAGAAGAAGCAGAATAAAAAGATCAAAAAGAAGTAGAAGAAGAGCAAGAAGAAGAAGAATAAAAAGTAGAAGAAAAAGAATAAGTAAAAGTAGATGAAGAAGTAGAAGAAAAAGAAAAAGCATAAGAAGAGTAAGATGAAAAAGAAGTAGAAGAAGAAGTAGTAGAAGAAGAAAAAGAAGAAGAAGAAGAGGAAGCAGAAAAAGAACAAGAAGAAAAGGAAGAAGAAGAAAAAGTAGTAGTAGAAGAAGAAGAAAAAGAAGAAGAAGAAGAAGAGGAAGAAGAAGAAGAAGACGAAGTAGAAAAAGAAGAAGAGAAAGAAGAAAAAGGAGAAGAATAAGAAGAAGAAGATGAAGAAGAAGAAGAAGAGGAAGTAGAAGAAGAAGAAGAAAAAAAAAATAGAAGGAGAAGAAGAAGAGGAGGAAGAAGAAGATAAAGAAGAATAAAAAGGAGTAGAAGAGTTAGAAGAACAAGGAGTAGAAGAAGAAGAAGAAGAGGAAGAAGATGAAGAGGAAGAAGGAGAAGAGTAAGAAGAAGAAGAGGAAGATGGAGAAGAAGAAGAAGAAGATGATGATGAAGAAGAAGGGGAAGAAGAGCAGGAAGAAGAAGAAGTAGAACAAGAAGAAGAAGAAGAAGAAGAAGAAGAAGAAGACAAAGGAGAAGAAGAATAAGAAGAAGAGGAAAAAGAAGGTTAAGAAGCAGAAGAAAAGGAAGTAGAAGAATAAGAAGAAGAGGAAGAAGAGGTAGTAGTAGTAGAAGAAGAAAAAAAGGAAGAAGAAGAAGAAGAAGAAGAGGAAGAAGAAGAAGAAGAAGAAAAAGAAGAAGAAGAAGAAGAAGAAGAAGAAGAGGAAGAGGAAGAGGAAGAGGAAGAAGAAGAAGAGAAAAAAGGAGCAGGGAAGAAGAAGAAGAAGAGGAAGAAGAAGAAGAAGAAGAAGAAAAAGAGAAGGAAGAAGAAGAAGAAGAAGAAAAAGAGAAGGAAGAAGAAGAAGAAGAAGAACAAGAACAAGAAAATAATGAACAAGAAGAAGAGGAAGAAGAAGGACAATTAGTACAAGAGGAAGAAGAAGAATAGGATGAGGAAGAAGAAAAAAGAAGTAAAATAGAAGTAGAAGTAGAAGAAGAGGAAAAAGAAGAACTCAAAGGAAAAGAAGAAGTAGAAGAAGAAAAAGAAGAAGATGAAGAAGAAGAAGGAGAAGAAGAATAAATAAAATGAAGTAGAAGAATAAGAAGAAGAAGAAGAAGAAGAAGAAAATGAAGAAGTAGAAGAAGAAGAAGAAGAAGAACAAGAACAAGAACAAGAAGAAGATGAAGAAGAAGAAGAAGAAGAAGTAGATGCAAAAGAAGAAGAAGAAGAAGAATAAATATATGAACAAGAAGAAGCAGAAGAGAATGAAGAAGAAGAAGTAGAAGAGAATGAAGAAGAAGAGGAGGAGGAAGAAGAAGTAGAACAAGAAGCAGTAGAAAAATAGGAAGAAGTAGAAGAAGTAGAAGAAGAAGAAGAAGAGAGAGGAGGAGGAGGAAGAAGAAGAGTAAGAAGGAGAAGAGGAAGAAGAAGTGGAAGAAGAAGGAGAAGGAGAAGAAGAAGAAGAAGAAGAAGAGGAAGAAGGAGAAGACAAAAAAGAAGAAGAAGAATAAGAAGAAGAAGAAATTGAAGAAATAGTTGAAGAAGAAGGAGAAGTTGTCGAAGAAGTAGAAGTAGAAAGGAGAAGAAGTAGAACAAAATGCAGAAGAAGAAGTAGAAGAAGATGAAGAAGAAGAAGAAAAAGTAGAAGAGGAATAAAAAAAGAAGAAGAACAAGAAGAAAAATATGATGAAGAAAAAGAAGAAGAAATAGAAGAAGAAGAAGAAGAAGAAGAAGAAGAAGTAGTAGAAGGGGAAGAAGAAGAAGAAGAATAACAGAAGAAGATGAATATGAAGTGGAAGAAGATGAAGAAGAAAAAAGAAGAAATATATAAAAAAAGAAGAGGAAGAAGAAGAGGAGGATGAAGAAGGAGTGAAGATGATGATGAAGAAGAAGAAGAGGAACATGGAGAAGAAGAAGAAGAAGAAGAAGAAGGAAGTAAAAAAAACGACAAAGAAAAGAAGAACAAGAAAAAGAAGTAGATGTAGAAGAAGAATAAGAAGAATATGAAGAATACGAAGAAGTAGAATGAGAAGAAATTGAAGAAGACGAAGAAGAAGGAGATGAAGAAGGAGGAGAATAAAAAGAGCAAGAAGAAAGAGAAGAAGAAGAAGAAGGAGGAGGAGATAAAGAAGGTGAAGGAGAACAAGAAGAAGAAGATGAAGAAGAAGTAGAGAAAGGAGAAGAAGAAGATGTAAAAGAAGAAGAACAAGAAGAATGACAAAGAAGACGAAGAAGAAGAAGAACAAGAGGAAGAAGAAGAAGAAAAAGAAGTGGATGAAAAAGAAGAAGAAAAAGGATAAGATGATGAAGAAGAAGAAGAAAAACAAGAAGAGCAAGAAGAAGAAGAAGAAGAAGGCAAAGTAGAAGAAGAAAAAATAGAAGAAGAAGAAGAAGAAGAAGAAGAAGAAGAAGTAGAAGAAGAAGAAAAAGAAGAAGAAGAAGAAGGGAAGGAAGAAGAAGAAGAAGAACAACAACAAGAAGATGTAGAAGAAGAAGAAGAAGAACAAGAAGAAAAAGAATCGAACAAAGAAAAAGAAGTAGAAGAT
>JAIUJO010003422.1:2500-35060 GCA_023846275.1 Vanilla planifolia | reverse complement strand
AGTCTAGCAAATAAGAGCAAAGTCGGGGTAGAGTAAAGCACAGTAAAGTAGAGAGGAGTAGATTAGAGAATAACAAAGTATAATAGGTTAGAGTAGAGTATAATAGAGTAGAGTAGAGTATGGTTGAGTAGAGTAGAGTTGAGCTAGCTCAGGTTAAGTTATGGTTGGCTAGGGTAGGTTAGGCTAAGCTGGAGTAGAGTAGAGTTGAGTTGAGTAGAGCATGATTAGTTTATCCTACGTTAGGATAGAGTAGAGTGAAGCAGAGTAGAGTAGATTAGAACAAAGTAGGGCAGAGCAAAGTAGAGGAGAGCATAGCAGGACATAGTAGAGTAGAGTAGAGCAAAGCAGAGCTAGGTTAGTCTTGGTTAGGCTAGGCAAGCCTAAGCTAGAATAAAGTTGGGTAGATTTTAGTAGAGTAAAGAAGAATAGAGAGAGGTTAGGCCTAGCTTGGCTTGGTTGTGTTAGAGTAGAGTAGAGTAGACTAGACTAGAGTAGAACATATTAGCGTATAACAGTGTTAGGTAGAGTAATGCTATGTTAGGCTATGCAAGGCTAGGCTAAGTTAGGTTAGGCTAGGCTAGAGTTGAGTAGAGTAGAGTAGAGTTGAGAAGAGTAGAGTAGAGTGGAGTAGAGTTTGGTAGGGCAAGGTTAGGCTCAGCTAGTATAACCTAGGCTAAAGTTGAGTAGGATAGAGTATAGTAGAGCAGAGTAGAAGAGTGTAGAGCAAAGCATATTAGCATAAAGTAGAGTAGAGTAAAGTAGAGCTGGTCTAGGTTAGGAAAGGCTAAGCTTAGCTAGAGTAGAGTAGAGAAGGGCTAGGTCAGGTTAGGCTAAGTTAGGCTAGGTTAGAAAAGAGTATACTAGTGTACAATAGAGTAGAGTAAAGTGGAGTAGAGTAGAGTAGAATAGAGTAGAGTAGAGTAGAGCAGTATACAGTAGAGTACAATAAAGCTAGGTTTGGCTAGGCTAAGCTAGGCTAGCCTAGGTTATAGTTAGTTAGGCTAGGCTAGGTTAGAATAAAGTAGAGTAGAGGAGTAGAGTATAGCTAGGCTTGGCTTGGCCATGCTATGCTACAATAGAGTACATAGCAAAGAAGAGTGGAGCAGAGTAGAGTAGAGCAGAGTTAGATTAGGCTAAGCTAGGCTAAGCACGATAAGAGTAGAGTAGAGTAATATTGAGCTAGGTTAGCCTAGGCTAGGTTAGAGTATAGTAGGGTAAAGTAGAGTAGAGTATAATCTAGTAGAGTGGAGTTAAGTACAATAGAGAAGAGTAAAGCATAGTTAGGATAGGCTAGGCTAGGGTAGGCGAGGCAATGATAAGCTAGTGTAGAGTAGGGTAGAGCTCAGTTAGAGCAGAGCAAACCTGAGTGAGCTGAGCAAAGAGGGTAGACCAGAGCAGAGCAAAGAAGAGGAGAGCAGAGCAGAGTAGAGGAGAGTAGAGTAGAGTAAAGCAAAGCAAAGTAGAATAGGGCTATATTGAGTGGAGTAGAGTATAACAGAGTAGAGTAAACCTAGGTTAGGCTAAGCTAGGCTATGTTAGAGTAAGGTAGAGTAGAGTAGAGTAGAGTATAATGCAGTAGGGTAGAGTAGGGCTAGATTAAGTTAGGCTAGGCTAAGCTATGTTAGGTTAGGCTTGTGTAGAGTAAAGTAGAGTAGAGAAGAGCATAATAGAGCTAGGTTTATGTTAAGCTAGGTGAAAATGTACTAGAGTAGAGTAGAGTAGAGCTGAGCATAGCATAGTATAGTAAAGAAAAGTCAAGCACATTAGAGTAGAGTATAGCTAAGTAGAGTAGAGTAGAGCTAAGTTAGTCTAGGATAGGCTAGGTTAAAGTAGAGTAGAGTAGAGTAGAGAAGAATAGAGCTACTTTAAGCTTGGCTAGGCTATGTTGAAGTAGAGTAGAGTATAGTAGTCTATAGTAGAGGAAAGTAGAATAGAGGTAGGTTATGTTAGGCTAAGCTATGCTAAGTTTGGCTAGGCTATGCTAGAGTAGAGTAGAGTAGAGAAGAGTATAATAGAGTTGAGTAGAGTAGAGCTAGGTTCCACTAGGCAAGGCTAGATACAAGTAAAGTAGATTAGAACAGAGCAAAGTAGAGTAGAGCAGAGTGGAGCATAGTAGAGTAGTGTAAAGTATAATACCATAGAGCAGAGTAGATTAGAGTAGAGTAAGCTTGAGTAGGCAAGGCTAGGTTAGGCTAGGCTAAGCTTGAGTAGAGTAGAAAAGAGCTAGGTTTAGGCTAGGCTAGGTCAGGCTAAGTTATAGAAGTGTAGAGTAGAGTAGAGTAGTATAGAGTAGTGTAGAAGTAGAGTAAAGTATAGTACAGCTAGGTTTGGCTAGGCTAGGCTAGGTTAGTGTAGTCTATGCTAGGCTAGGCTAGAGTAAAGTAGAGTAGAGTAGAGTAGACTTGAGCTAAGTTAGGCTAAGCTTGGCTAAAGTACAATAGAGTAGAGCATAATAGAGTAGAGTAGAGAAAAGCATAGCAAAGTAGAGCTAGGTTAGGCTAGGGTGAGCTAAGCTAGAGCAGAATAGAGTGGTATAGAGTAAAGTAGAGCTATGCTATGTTAGGCTTGGCTAGGCTAGGCTAAGTTAGGCTAAGCTTAAGTAGTAGAGTAGAGTAGAGTAGAGCTACGTTAGGCTAAGCCAGGCTAGCTGAAGCTAAGCAAGGAAAGGCTAGAGAAAAGTTAAGTATAGTAGAACAAGAATAGAGCAGACCAAAGTAGAGTAAAATAAAATAGAGTAGAGTAGAGAAAAGCAAAGCAAAGTAGTGTAAAGTAGAGTAGAGTTGAGTAGAGAAGAGTAGAGCAAAGCAGAGGAGAGTAGAGCAAAGAATAGAAAAGCATAATATAGTAGAGAAGAGTAGAGTAGAGTGGAGTAGAGTAGAGTAAAGCTAAGTTAGGCTAAGCTAGAGTAGAGTAGAGTAAAGTATAATAAAGCTAGGTTAAGCAAGGCTAGGCTTGGCTAGGCTTTGCATGGAAGGCTAGGCTAAGTTATGCTAGATAGAGTAGAGTAGAGTTGAGAAGAGTGGAGTAGAGTTGAGTAGAGCTAGTTTAGGCTAGGCTAGGTTAAACTAGGCTAGGTTAAAAAAGGCTAGAGTAGAGTAGAGTTGAGTAAAGTAGAGTAGAGTAGGGTAGAACAAAATAAAAAAGAGTAAAGAAGGGAAGAACATAGATAGATAGAGTAGAGCAGAGTAGAGTGGAGTAGAGCAGAGTAGAGTGAGGTTAGGCTAAGCTATGCTAAGCTAGAGTAAAATGGAGTTTAGTAAAGCTAATTTAAGCTAGGCTAGGTTAGAGTATGGTATAGTAGAGTAGAGTATAATAGAGTAGAGTAGAGTCGAGTCGAGTAGAGTTGAATAGAGTAATGAAAATTAGAGTAGAGAGAAGTAGAGAAGAGTAGGGTAGGGTAGAGCAAACTAAAGCTAAGTTTGACTGGGCAAGAGTAGAATAAAGTATATTAGAGTAAAGTAGAGTAGAGTAGAACTGAACTAGGTTAGGTTAGGCTAGGCTAAGCTAGGCTAGCCTAGGTTAGGCTAAAGTAGAGTAATAGAGTAGAGTAGAGCTAGGTTAGGCGAGGTTAAGTTAGTTTAGGCTAGGCTAGGCTAGAGTAGAGTAGAGTACAGTAGAGTTCAGTAGAATATAGTATAGTAAAGTAGAGCATAGAAGAGTAAAGTAGAGCATAAAAGAGTAGAGTAGAACAGAGTAGAATAGAGCTAGGTGATGGTAGCCTGAGTTAGGCTATAATGGAGTTAAGTAGAATAGAGTAAAGTAGAGTAGAGCTGACCTTGGTTAACTTAGGTTGTGCTAGGCTAGGATAGAGTAGTAGAATAGAGTAGAATGAGTAGAGTTAGGTTAGGCTAGGCAAGCTTAGGCAAGGCTAGGTTAGGTTATGCTAGAGTAGAGTGGAGTCGAGTGAAGTAGAGTATAGTATAATAGAGCATAATAGAGCAGAGGAGTGTAGAGCAGACTAGAGATAAGTGTAGTAGAGCAGAGCAAAGCAGAGCAGACTAGAATAGAGTAGAGCAAAGTAGAGTAGTGTAGAGTAGAGCAGAAGAGAGGAGAGTAGAGGAGAGTTGGGTTGAGAAAAGCATAGAAGAGTAAAGCAAATAGAGAAAAGTTTAGCAAAGCTGAGTAGAGTTGGGATAGGTTAGGTTGGCTAAGCTTGGCTAGGCTAGAGTAGAGTAGAGTAGGTAGGATAGAGTAGAGTAGAGTAGAGTTTAGTAGAGCTAGGTTAGGCTAGGCTATGCTAAGTTAGAGTAGAGTAGAGAAGAGTAGAGTAGTGTACAGTAGAGTAGAGTTGCGTAGGGTATAGTAGAATAGAGTGGAGCTAGGTTTGGCTCGACTAATCTAGGCTAGGCTAGGATAGCCCAGGCTAGGTCAGGCAAGAGTAAAGTAGAGTAGAGTATAGTAGAATATAGTACAGTAAGGAACTATAGAGTTTGGTTAAGTTAGGCTAAGCTAAGATAAGTTAGAGTAGAGTAGAGTAGAGTAGTGTAGAGTAAAGTAGAGTAGATCAAAGTCTTATAGAGTAGAGCAAAATAAAGCATAGTGGAGCATAACAGAGTAGAGTAGAGTATAATAGAGCTAGGTTAGGCTAGTCATGTTTATAGTAGAGTAGAGTAGTGTAGAGTAGAGTAGAGGAGAGGAGAGTGGGGTAGAGTGGAGTAGAGCATGTTTAAGTTAGGCTAGGCTAAGCCAAGTTAGAGAAGAGTAGAGTAGCATAGAGTATAATGAAGCTAGGTTAGGTTAAGATAAGCTAGACTAGGCTAGGCAAGGGTAGGTTATGCTAGAATAGAGTGTAGTAGAGTAGAGTAGAGTAGAATATGGCTAGGTTTAAGTAGGCTAGGCTAGAGTAGAGTAGAATAGAGTAGAGTAGAGCAGAGTAGAGCAGAGCAGAGAAGAGCAGAGTAGAGAAGGATAGAGCTTAGCTAGGCTAGGCTAGGCTATGTTAAAGTAGAGTAGAGTTCAGTAAAGATGAGTAGAGTAGAGTTAGGTTAGGCTAAGCTAGGCTAGGTTTTGGGTATGGTAGGCTAGAGTTGAGTAGAGTAAAGTTAAGTTAGACTAGGCTAGGCTTGTCTAGAGTATAGAATAGAGGAATTCATAATAGAGTAGAACACAGTAGAGTAGAGAAGACTAGAGTATAGTAGAGAAGAGAAGAGCATAACATTATAGAGCAAAGCAGAGTAGAGCTAGGTTAGGCTCAACTCAACTAAGCTAGGCTATCAAGGCTAAACTGGAGTAGAGTGGAGTAGAGTAAGGTAGAGCTTGGTTAAGCTAGGCTAGGTTAGGTTAGAGTAGACTTGAGTAGAGTTTAATGGAGTAGAGCAGAGTAGAGTATAGTAGAATATAGCTAGGTTATGTTAGATTAAGCTAGGGTAGGATAGGGTAGGCTAAGATGGCTAAAAGTATAGTTGAGTAGAGAAGAGTAGAGCTAAGTTAGGCTAGGATAGGTTAGAATACAATATAATAGAGTAGAATAGAGTAGAGGAGAGTGTAATAGAGTAGAGTAAAATTGAGTAGAGTAGAATAGAGTAGAGTAAAGTTGAGTTGAGTATAGTATAGTAGAGTATAGTAGGGTATAATCGAGTAGAGTACAACAGAGTAGAGTAGAGGAGAGAAGATGAGAGGGAAGGAGAGGAGCATAGAGCAGAGAAGAAGATACAAAGTAGAGCTGAGCAAAAGAGTAAAGCATTATTGAGTAGAGCTGAGTAGAGTAGTGCAAAATAGAACATAGCAAAATAAAGTAGAGTAGAGTAGAGCAGAGCTAGGTTAAGCAAGGCTAGGTAAATTATAATAGAGTGAAGTAGAGTAGAGTAGAGCTAGGCTAGGTTAGACTAAGCTAGGGTAGGCTAGTCTAGAGCGAAGTAGAGTGGAGTAGAGTAGATTAGAGTAGAGTAGAGTTAGATTAGAAAAGATTTAGCTAAGCTAGGCTAGGGTAGGGTAGAGTAGAGTTGAGTAGAATAGAGTATAGTAAAGTTGAGATGAGTATAGTAAAGGAGAGTAGAGAGGAGAGAAGAGGATAGCACAATAGACCAAGGTATAGTAGAGCAGAGTAGCGCAAAGTAAAGCAGAGCACAATAGAGTAGAGTAGAGTAGAGTTGAGCATAGCAGAGTAGAGTAGAGTAGAATAAAGAAGAGTATAGTAGAGTAGAGCAGAGCAACGCAAAGAAAGTTAGGTTAGGCTAAGTTAGGTTAGGTTAAGCTAGGCTATGTTAAAGTAGCGCTAGGTTAGGCTATACAATGCTAGACTAGGTTGGAGAAGAGCATAGTGTAGTAGAGTTGAGTGGAGTAGAGTAGAGTGAAGTATATTATAGTAGAGTAGAGTAGGTTATAGAAAAGTAGAGTAGAGCTAGGTTAGGCCAGAGCTAGCTAGGCTAGGCTACGATAGGTTAAGCAAGGCTAGGCTAAGTTAGGCAAGGATAGGCTATGCTAGGTTAGATTAGAGAGGAATAGAGTAGAGTAAATAGAGTAAAGTATAATAGAGTATAGTTGAGGAAAGAAGAGTAGAATTTGGTTAGGTAAGGCTAGGCTAGGTAAGGTAAGGATAGGCTAGAGTAGAGTGGAGTAGAGAAGAGTAGAGTAGAGAAGAGTAGAGTAATGCTTAGTTAAGCCAGGCTAGGCTAGGCTACATTAGATAAGAGTAGAGTAGTGTTGAGTTGAGTTGAGCATAGTAGAATATAATAGCCCACATTAGAGTAGAGTAGAAAAAAAGAGAAGAGTAGAGTAGAGTAGAGCAAAGCATAATAGAATAGAGCATAGTAGAATAGAGCATAGTAGAGCAAAGTAGAGTAAAGCCAGATTAGGCTAAGGTAGGCTCAACAAGGTTAGAGTAGAGTAGAGTAGAGTAGAGTGAGTAGAGTAGTGTAGAGTAGAGAAGAGTATAATAGAGTAGAATAGAGTATCATTGAGTAGAGTTGAATATAATAGAGCTAAGTTTTGCTAGGCTAGGTAATATTAGGTTAGGCTAAGCTAGAGTAGAGTAGATTGGAGAAGAGTAAAGCAAAGTGAGGTTAGGTTAAGCTAGGCTAGGCTAAAGTAGAGTAGAGTATAGTAGGGTAGAGTTGAGCAGAGTAGAGTAGAATAGAGTAGAGTAGAGCTTAACATAATGGAGTAGAGTAGAGTAGAGCAAAGCTTGTTTAGGCTAGGCTAGGCTAGGTAAGGCTAGAGTAGAGTAGAGTAAAGCAAGGTGAGGCTAGGCTAGAATAGGTTAGGTTAAGATAGGGTAGAGTAGAGTAGAGTAGAGTAAGGTACAATAGAGTAGAATAGAGTAGAGTAAAGTAAAGTAGAGCTAAGTTAGGCAAAGATGAGCTAGAGTACATTAGAGTAGCATAGATTAGTGTAGGGTAGAGTAGAGTAGAGTAAAAAAGATAAGAGTAGAGGAGAGCAGAGTAGAAGCTAGGTTAGGTTGGGCTAGGTTAGGTATGATTATGCTTGAGTAGAGTAGAGTAGAGTCAGGTAAGGATAGGCTTGGCTAGATTCGTTTGGAGAAGAGTCGAGTAGAGTAGAACAGAGTAGAGTAGAGTTGAGTAGTGTAGAGTACAGTAGGGTATGGTAGAGTAGAGTAGAGTAGTGTATAGTAGAGTAGAGCTAGGCAAGGCTATGATAGGCTAGTCTAGGGAAGGCTACGCCAGAGTGAGTAGAGTGGAGTAGAGCAGAGTATAGCAGAGAAAAGTAGATCACAACATAACAAAGCAAAGTAGAGTAGAGCAGAGTAAAATAGAGCTTAATAGAATGGAGTAGAGTAGAGCAGAGAAAAGCTAGGTTAGCCTACACTAAGCAAAGTAAGGCTAGAGTAGAGTATAGTAAAGCTAGGACATGCTAGGCTAGGGTAGGTTAGGTTAGAGTGGAGTAGATTAGGGTATAATATAATAGAGTAGAGTATAGTAGAGTAGCATAAAGTAGAGTAGAATAAAGTAAAATAGAGTAGAGTAGAGTAAAGTAGAGCTAGGTTAGGCAAGGCTGAGCTAGAGTAGAGTAGCATAGTGTAGGGTAGAGTAGAGCATTGCATTGCATAGTAGAGTATTGTAGAGGAGAGAAGAGAAGAGTATAGCAGAGCTAGGTAGGCTAGGCTAGGCTAGGTTAGGCTAGAGTAGAGTAGAGTAGAGATAAGTTGGATAGGCTGGGCTAGATGAGTTTGGAGAAGAGTAGAGTAGAGTAGAGTGGAGTAGAGCAGAGTTGAGATGAGTATAGTAGAGTAGAGTTGTGTATAGTAGAGTAGAATTGAGCTAAGCTAGGAAAGGCTAGGCTAGGCTATACTAGACTAGGGTAGGCAAGTCTAATGAAGGCAAGGCTAGAGTAGAGTAGAGTAGAGCTAGTTTAGGTAAGGCTAAGAAAGAGTACAATAGAATTGATTAGAGTAGAGTAGAGCTGAGTAGAGCAGAGCAAAATAGAGCAAAGTTGAACATAGTAGAGCATAGCAAGGTTAGGCTAGGAAAGGCTAGACTAAGGTACGCTAGGGTAGAGTAAAGTAGAGTAGAGTAGAGTATATTTATGTTAGGCTTGGCTAGGCTAAGTTTCATTCGTGTAGATTAGAGAAGAGTAAAGTAGATTAGAGTAGAGTGTAGTAGAGTAAAGTAGAGTGAAGCTAGGTTAGGTTAGGTTAGGCTAGGCTAGAATAGCTAGAGTAGAGTAGAATAGAGTATAGTAAAGTTGAGTACAATAGAGAAGAGCTAGGTTAGGCTAGGCTGGGCTAAACTAGGCTAGAGTTGAGAAGGGAGGAGCAGAGCAAAGCACAGTAGAGTAGAGTATAGCAGAGTGGAACTGAGCAGAGCAGAGTAAAGTAAAGAAGAGAAGAGCAGAGCAAAGATGAGCAGAGCAAAGTAGGGATCATTTATGCTAAGCTATGCATGATTATAATTGAGTAGAGTTTAGCTAAGCTAGGCTAGTTTATAGTTGATTAGAGTACAGTAGAGTAGAGTAAAATAGAGTAGAGTAATGTAAAGTAGAGTAGAGTAAAAAAGAGCAGAATAGATTAGAGTAGAGCTAGGTTAAGCTAAGCAATGCTAAGCTAAGCTAGGATAGGTTAAGTTAGGCTAAGCTTGAGTAAGAAAGATTAGAGTAAAGTAGAGTGTATAGATTAGAGTAAAGCTAAGTTAGGTTACGCTAGGCTAAGCTACAATAGAGTATAATAGAGTAGAGTAGAGTAGAGAAAATTAGAGCACAATAGAGTAGAGCTGACTAGAGCTAGATTATGTTAGGCTAAGCTAGAGTAGAGAAGAGAAAAGCTAGGTTAGGCTAGACGAGGCTAAACTCAGTTGGAGTAAAGTATAGTAGAGTAGAGTGGATAAGTGTAGAGTAGAGTATATTAGAATACAGTAGAGTGGGGTATAGTAGAGTAGAGTAGTGTATAATAGGGGAGAGTTAGGTTAGGAAATGCTATGCTAAGCTAAGATAGGCTAAGGCTAGGGTAGACAGAGTAGAGAAGAGTAGACTATAGTATCATAAAGTAGGGTATAGCTTGGTTACGTTAGGCTAGGCTAGGTTAGGCTAGATTTAAGTGGAATAGAGTATAGTAAAGTAGGGTAGAGTAGAGCATAGTAAGGAAAATAAGAGTAGAGCAGAGTAGAGTTGAGTAGAGCTAATCTAGGTCAGGCTAGGCTAGAGTGGACTAGAGTGGAGTAAAGTGGAGTAGAGTAGAGTAGAGTAGAGTAGAGTAGAGCTAAGTTATGCAAGGTTAGGATAGAGTAGAATAGAGCAGAGTAGAATAGAGTAGAGCAGAGTAGATTAGAGTAGAGCAGAGTAGAGTAGAATTGAGATGAGCAGAGTAGAGCATAGCAAGGAAAGGCTAGGTAGCACTAGGCTAAGCTAAGATTGAGTCAAGTATAGTAGAGTAGAGCTAGGTTAGGCTAGGGTAAGCTAGGCTAAGTTGGAGTAGAGTAGAGTATAGTGGAGCAGAGTAGAGTAGAGTTGGGTTAGGCCGGGCTAGGCTAGGCTTGGCTCGATATGTTAGGTTACGTAGAGTGGAGTAGAGTAGAGTTGATTAGATTAGAGTAAAGTAGAGTAGAGTAATATGGAATACAGTTAGGTTAGGATAAGCTACCCTAGTAGTCTAGGCTTGGCTATGCTTTGCTAGAGTAGAGTAAAGTAGGGTAGAGTAAAGTAGAATAGAGCAAGTAAGGCTAAGCTAGAGTTGAGTACAATAGAGTGGAATAGAGTAAAGTAGGATAGAGTAGCATAGAGCAGAGCATAGTAGAGTAGTGCAAAGTAGAGAAGAGCAAAGTAGAGCTAAGTTGAGCTAAGCAGAGTAGAGCTAGTTAAGCTAGGCTAAGCTAAGTTAGGATTGAATAGAGCAAAGTAGAGAAGAATAGAGCATAGAAAAATAAAACAAAGCACAGTAAAGCAGAGTAGAGTAGAGTAGAGTAGAGTAGAGAATTTCAAAAAAGAGAAAAGCTGAGCAAGAAAATTAGAGTAAAGTTAGGTTAGGCTAAGCTAGGTTAGGCTAGCTAGGCTAGGCTAGAGTAGACTATAGTAGAGTAGAGTAGAGCTAGGTTAGACTAGGCTATGTTAAAATAGATTAGAGTGGAGTGGAGTAGAGTATAGTATAGTTGAGTAGAGCAGAGTAGAGGAAAGTTGAGCTAGTTTAGGCTATGCTAAGTATGCTAGGCTAGAGTAGTCTATGATAAGCAAGGCTAGAGGAGAGTAGAGTAGAGTAGAGCATAGTAGATTAGAGCTTGGTTAGGCTAAGCCAATATAAAGTAGAGTAGAGCAAAGCAAAATAAAGTAGAGTAGAGTAGATAAGAGAAAAGTAGAGCAGGGTAGAGGAGAGTAGAGTAGAGCAAGATACAACAGAGTAGAATAGAGTAGAGTAGAGTAGAGCTAGGTTGGGCTGAGCTAGGCTAGGTTAGAGTAGAGTAGAGTAGAGTAGAGGATAATAGAGAAGAGTAGAGTAAAGTAGAGTAGAGCATAGTATTGTATAGTATAGTAGAGTAAAGCTAGGTTAGGCTAGGCTAGGCTTGCCTATGCTAGGTTAGGCAAGGCGAGAGTGGAGTAGAGTTGAACAGGGTTGAGTAGAGTATAGTATAGTATAGTAGAGTAATGTAGAGCAAGGTTAAGCTAGGCTAGGCTAGGGTATTGTAGAGTGGAGTAGAGTAAAGCAGATCAGAGTATGTAGAGAAGAGGAGAGTAGAGCAGAGTAAAGATGAGTAGTGTTAGGTTAGGCTTGGCTATGCTATATTAGGCTAGGCTAGAATAGAGTTGAGAAGAATAGGGTAGAGTAAAGTATAATAGACAAGGTTAGGCTAGGCTAGGCTCGGCCATGATAGGCTAGAGTAAAGTAGAGTAGAATAGGGTTGAGCTTGGTTATGCTTAACTAGGCTAGGCTAGGCTATGCTAAATGAGGCTTGAGCAGAGTAGAATAAAGTATAGTAAAGTAGAGTAGAGTAGAGAAAAGCATAGTAGAGAAGAGTAGAGTTAGTAGAGTAGAGCAAGTAGATTAGAGTAGAGTAAAACAGAACTAAGAAGAGCAAAGTAGAGTAAAGCTAAGTTAGGTTAGGCTATAGTACAGTAGAGTAGAGAAGAATAGATTAGAATAGAGCTAGTTTGGGCTAGGGTAGGCTAGATTTGAGTCAAGTAGAGTAGAGTAGAGTAGAGGAGAGTAGAGTAGAGCTAGGTTAGGATAGGCTAGGTTTGACTAGGCAAGGCTAGGCTAGGCTAGGGTAGAGTAGAGTAGAGTGGATTGGAGTAGAGTAAAGTAAAATGGAGAAGTGTAGAGTGGACTAGAGTAGAGCATAGTAGTGTAGAGGAGAGTAGAGTAGAGCAGAGAAGAGTTGAGAAGAGTAAAGAAAAGTATATAAGAGCAGAGTAGAGTAGAGTAGAGTAGAGTAAAGCAAAGTAGAACCTGATTAGGATAGGATAAGCTAGTTTAGGCTAGGTTAGAGTAGTTTATAGCTAGGTCAAGCTAGGCAAGGTTTGGTTAGGTTAGAGTTGAGTAGAGTAGGGTAGAGTAAATTAGAGTAGAGTAGAGTAGAGTAGATTTAGGTTAGGTTAGGTTAGGCTATGCTAGGCTAGGTTAGAGTATAGTATAATAGAGTAGAGTAGAGCTTTGTTAGGCTAGGCTAGGCTTGGCTAAGTTAAGCAAGGATAGGCTAGGCTAGTCTTGGTTAAAGAAGAGTAAAGTAGAGTAGAGCTTAGTATAGTAAAGTAACATATCATTAAGCTAGAGTAGAGCAACATAGAGTAGAGAATAAAGAGTAGAGTAGAGAAAAGAATAGCAAGGAAGAGCATAACAGAGTAGAGAAGAGCTAAATTATGTTGGGCCATGTTAGGTAGACTAGGCTAGGCAAACTTAGGCTTGGCTAGGCTAGGTTAGTGTAGAGTAGAGTAGAGTATAACAAGGTTAGGCTTGGCTAGGCTATGCTAAAGTAGAGTAGAGTAGCATATAGTAGAGCTAGGTTAGGCTATGTTAGGCTGAGCTAAGCTAGGGTATGGTAGGTCAGGCTAGAGTAGAGTAGAGCAGAGCAAAGCAGAGTAGAGTAGAGTAGAGTTGAGTAGAGTAGGGAAGAGCAAAGTTAGGTTAGCCTAGGCTAGGCTAGGCTAAGCTAGGTTTGAGTAGAGTAGAGTAGAGTAGAGTAGAATAGAATAGAGTAAAGTAGAGTAAAGTAGAGTAGAGTAGAGTAGAGCTAGGTTAGGCAAGGCTAGGCTAGGTAAGGATAGGCTCGACTAAGCAAGGCAAGGCTAGAGTAGAGTAGAGTAGAGTAGAGTGGAGTAGAGTAGAGCTAGGTTAGGCTAGGTTAGGCAAGAGTATAGTAGAGCATAGTAGAGTAGAGTAGAGTGGAGAAGAGTAGAATAGAGCAAAGTAGAGTAGAGTAGAGCAGAGTTGGGTATAGCAGAGCAATGTTAGGTTAGGCTAGGCTAGGTAAGCTATACTCGGCCAGAGTAGAGTAGAGTTAGGTTTAGTAGAGTATAAAGTAATAGAGCTAAGTTGAGTGTAGTAAAGTAAAGTAAAACTAGGTTAGGCTAGGCTAACTTAAGCTACGCTAAAGTAGAGTAGAGTAGAGCTAGCTAGGCTAAGCTTGGCAAAGGTTAAATTAAATTAGGCTAGAGTATAGTAGAGTACAGTAAAGATTAGTAGAGCATAATAGAGCAGAGCAAAGTTAGGTAGAGTAGAGTAAAGTAGACTTGAGTATAATGAAGTTAGGCTTGGCTAAGCTTTGTTAGAGTAGAGTAGAGTAGAGTAAAGTAGACTAGAGTAGAGTAGTGCTAGATTAGGCTATGTTAGGTTGAGATAGGTTTGGCTAAGGTTGTCTAGGCTAGGCTCAGCTAGAGTAGAGTAGAGTAGAGTGGAGTAAAGTAGAGCATAGTTAAGCTAAGTTGGAGTAGAGTAGAGTAGGGTTGAGTAAAGTAGAGCAAAGCAAAGTATAGCTAAGCAAAGTAGAGCACATTAGAGCTGAGTAGAGTAGAGTAGAGCTGAGTTTAGTAGAGTAGAGGAGAGCTAGGTTAGGCTAAGTTTGGCTAGGCTAGGTTATAATAAAGTAGAGTTGAGTAATATTGAGTAGAGCATAGTAGAGTAGAGTGGAGTAAAGTAAAGCTAGTTTAGGCTATGTTAGGCTAGTCTAGGCTAAGTAAGAATAGGTTAGCCTAGGTTAGGGTAGAGTAGAGTAGAGTAGAGTAGAGTAAAATAGAGTAGAGTAGAGTAGAGTAGTGTAGAGTACATTAGAGTAGATTAGAGTATAGCATAGTATAGTAGAGTTGAGTAGAGTAGAGTTAGCTTAGGCTAAGCTTGGTTAGGCTTGTCTAAAGTAGAGTAGAGTGTAATAGAGTATAGTATAGTAGACCTAGATTAGACTATGTTAGGGAAGGCTTTGTTAGGCTTGGCTAGGCTAGAGAAGAGTATAGTAGAGTAGAGTAGAGTAGAGTTAGGTTAGGCTAGGGTAGGTCAGGCTATCCTAATTTGGAGTTGTGTAGAGTAGAGTATAGTAGAGTTGAGTAGAGCTAAGCATAGTAGAGCAGAGTAGAGTAGAATACTATAGAGTAGAGCAAATTAGAATAGAGCAAAGCAAAGTAGAATAGAGAGAGTAGAGTAGAGTAGAACTAGGTAAGGCAAAGCTATGCTAGTTTAAGCTACAATAGGTTAGGTTTGAGTATATTATTGTATAGTAGAGTGAGTGGAGTAGAGTAAAAAAGAGTGTAATAGTGTAGAATATAGTAGATTAGAGAAGAGTAGAGTAGAGTAAAGTAGAGTATAATAGAGTAGAGTGGAGTGGAGCTAGGTTAGGCTAGGCTTGGTTAGTCTTAGTTATAGTAGAGTACAGTTGAGATAAGTTTGGTTTGGCTAGGATAAGCTAAAGAAGAGTAGAGTATAGTAGGTAGAGCAAAGTAGATCAGAGCAAAGAAGAGTAGAGCAGAGTTGAGTAGAGCAGAGTAGTGCAGAGTAAAAAAGTGTAGAGTAGAGTAGAGTAAAGCTAGGTTAAGCTATGCTAGGCTAGAGTAGGGATGACTAGAGTAGAGTAGAGTAGAGCTTGGTTATGCTAGGCAAGGCTAAGCCTGGTTAGAGTTGAGTAGAGTAGAATTTAGTAGAGCAGAGTAGAGTAGAGCTAAGTTAGGGTAGGTTTGGTTAGGCTATGGTAGGCCAGGTTAGGCTTGGTAGGCTAGAGCAAAGTAGAGTAGAGAAGATTAGAGTAGAGTAGAGTTGAGCAGGCCTAGGTTATGCTTGGCTAAGCTAAGTGTGATTAGAGTAGAGTAGGGTAGAGCAGAGCTGAGCATAGTCGAGTAGAGCAGAGCAAAGTAGAGCAGAGCATAGTAGAGCAGAGCAGAGGAGAGTAGAGTAGAGTAGAGTAGACTAGAGTAGAGCAGAGCAAAGCAAAGCTGAGCAAAGCAAAGTAGAGCAAAACAGAGCTAGGTTAGGCTAGGCTAAAATATAATAGAGTAGAGAAGCATAGAGTATAGTAAGGTTTGGCTAGGCAAAGCTAAGCTAACTCAGAATAGACTAGAGTGGAATAATGTAGACATGAATAAAGTAAAGTAGGGTAAAGCAAAATAGAGTAGAGCTAGGTTAGGCTAGGCTTAGCATGGCTAGAGTAGGCTAGGCTATGGTAGGGTAGAGCACAGTATAGTTGTGTAAAGTGGAGTAGAGTAGAGATAGGTTAGGCTTTGCTAAGCTAGGCTAGAGTCAAGTAAAGTAGAGTAGAGTATAGAAGAGTAGAGCAAAGTATAGTAGAGCATAGTAGAGTAGAGTCTAGTAGAGCAAAGTAGAGTAGAGCATAGTGGAGTAGAGCATAATAGTGTAGGGTAGAGCAGAGCATAGTAAAGCATAGAAGAGTATTGTTCAGTTAGGTTAGGCTTGGCTAGGCTAGGTTAGGTAGGGATAGGCTAGCTTAGGCTAGAGCAAAGTAGAATAGAGGAGAGTATAGTAGAGTATAATAGAGTAGAGTAAAGTAGAGATAGGTCATGTTAGATAAACAAGGCTAGAGTACAATAAAGCAGAGTAGAGTAATGTAGAGCAGAGCAGAGTAGAGCTAGGTTAGGCTTGGTTAGACTAGGCTAGGCTAAGCCAGGCTAGGTTGGGCTAGTGTTGCGTAGAGTAGAGTAGAGTAAAGCTAAGTTAGGCTAGTGTAGGCTGATCTAAGTTAGAGAAGAGTAGAGTAAAGTAGAGTATATGAGAGTAGATGAGAGTATAGTAAAGTAGAGTACAACTAGGTCAGGCTAAGCTTAGCTTGAGTAGAGTAGAACAGAGCATAGTATGACTTAGTAGCACAGAGCAAAGTAGAGTATAGTAGAGGAAGTAGAGCAGAGCAGTGAAAAGTAGTACAAAGTAGAGTAAAGTATAACAGAGCAGAGTAGAGCAGAGAAAAGTTAAGTTAGGTTAGGCTAGGCTAGAGTAGAGTAGAGCAGAGCAAGGTTAGACCTGGCTAGGCTAATTTAGAGTAGAGTTTAGAAAAATATAATAAAGTTTAGTTAGATAGAGTAGAGTTGATTAGAGTAAAGTAGAGAAGAATAGAGCTAGGTTTGGTTTGGTTAGGCTTAACTACGTAGGTTAGACAAGGCTGTACTAGGCTTAGCTTGAGTAAAGAAGAGTAGAGTAGAGTGGAATAGAGTAGTGTAGAGTATAGCAAAGTAGAGTAGAGTATAATAGAGTAGAGCAAGGTTTGGCTAGGCTAGGCTTGGCTTGAGTACAATAGATAGGAGTAGAGTACATTAGAATAGCTCAAAGAAGAGTAGAGTAAAGTAGAGTAGAGTAGAGTAGAGTAAAACAGAGCAGAGCAAAGCAAAGTAGAGTAGAGCAAAATTGAGTAATGCAGACCAGTATAGAGTAGAGGAAGGTTAGGCTTAGCTATGTTGAGGAAGTCTAAGCTAGAGTAGAGTAAACTAGAGATAGGTTTTGGTTGGCTAGACTAGGCTAAATTAGAATAAAGTAGAGTACAGTAGAATTGAGTAGAGTTGAGCATATTAGAATATAATATAGTAGAGTAGAGCATAGTGGAGTAGAGTAGAGCTACGTTAGGCTAGGTTAGGATCAGATAAGATTGGCTAGGCTAGAGTAGAGTAGAGTTGATTAACATAGAGGAGAGGAGAGTAAAGTAGAGCTCAGTTAGGCTATGCCAAGCTGTGTTAGAATAGAGTAGATATATTATAGTAGAGTAGAGTATAGTAGAGTAGAGCAGAGTAGAGGAGAGAGAGTAGAGTAGTGTAGAGCTAGTTTAAGCTAAGCAATGCTAGGTTGTCTAGGCTAGATAAGGTTAGAGTAGAGTAAAGTAGAGTAAATTAAAGTAAAGTAGAACAGAGTAGAACAGAGTAGAGTAGAGTAGAGCAGAGTGGATTAAAGTCATGTATAGTAGAGTAGAGTAGAGTAGAGCTAGGTTAGAGTAGTCTAGGTAAGGTTGGGCTAGGCTAGCTTAGGCTAATGTAGAGTAGAGAACGATAGAGTGTAGTAGAGTAGAGTAGAGTAGAGTAGAGGTAGGCATGGTGAGGCTAGGCTACACTAGAGTAGAGTGCAATAGAGTAGAGTGGAGTAGAGAAGAACAGAGTACAGTAGAGTAAGGTAGAGTAGATCAGAATAGAGTAGAACAACTTAAAGTAGAGAAGTGTAGAGTAAAGTAGAGTAGGGTAGAGTATGGCAAGGCTAGGCTAGGCTAGAGTAGAGTAGAGTAGAGTAGAGCTAGGTTTGGCTAAGTTAGGTTAGAGTGTCGTATAGTGGAGTAGAGTAGAGTAGATCAGAGTAGAGAAGAATTTTGTTTGGCAAGGCTTGGCTAGGCTAGGCGAGGGTAAGCTAGGTTAGGCAAGGCTAGGCTAGAGTAGAGTAGATTAGAGTAGAGTAAAGAAGAGTAGGGTGGAGTAGAGTAGAATATGGCTTGGTTATGTTAGGCTAGGCTAGCATAGGCCAGAGTAGATTTGGGTAGAGTAGAGTAGAGTAAAGTTGAGTAGAGTACAATAGAGTAGAGTATAGTAGTGTGGAGAAGAGAAGAGTAGAAATGAGTAGAGTGGAGCAGAGCATAGGAGTGCAGAATAGAGTATAGTAAAGTGGAGCCAAGTTAGGCTAGGCTAGGCCTTGTTAGGCAAGGCTAAAGTAGAGTAGAGTAGAGCTTGGTTAGGCATGGCTAGGTTAGAGAAGACTAAAGTAGTGTAGAGTAGATTACAGTAGAGGTAGGGTAGGCTAGGCTAGGCTATGGTAGTGAAGGTTAGGCTATGATAGGGTAGACTAGGCTAGAGTAGAGTAGAGTAGAGTAGAGCTAGGTTAGGCTAGGTTAGAGTACAATAAAGTAGAGTAGAGTGTAGTAGAATAGAGTATAGTAGAGTAGAGTAGAGCAAAGCAGAGTAGAGCATGGTAGAGTAGAGTAAAGTAGAGTAAAATATAGCAAAGTAGGGCAAAGTATTGTAAAGTGGAGCAGAGCAAAGTAGAGCAGAGTAGAGCTATGTTAGGCTAGGCAAAGTAAGGCTAGAGTAGAGTAGAGTAGAGAAAGATTAGGCTAGGCTACTTTAGAGTAGGGTAGAGTGGAGTATGGTAGAGTAGAGTAGAGTACAGTAGAGTAGAGTATCATAGAGTAGAGTATCATAAAGTAGAGTAGAGTATAGTAGAGTAGAATAGAGTAGCACAAGGTTAGGCTAAGCTAGGCTAGGCTAGGTTAGGTTAGGCTAGGGTAGGCTTGGTTATGCTAGAGTAGAGTAAATTAGAGTAGAGTAGAGTAGAGTAGAGTAGAGTAAAGTAGAGTAGAGTAGATTAGAGTAGAGTAGAGCACAGTATAGTATAGTATAGTGGGGTATAGTTGAGCTAGGTCAGGTTAGACAAGGCTAGGCAAGGCTATAGTAGAGTAGAGTACGACAATGTTTGGTTAGGCTAGGCTAAGCTTGAGTAGAATAGAGTAGAGAAGAGTAGAGTAAAGCAGAGCAAAGTATAGAAGAGCAGAGTAGACCAGACCAAAGCATAGCTATGTTGGGCTAGGTTAGGGTGGAGTAGAGTAGAGTAGAGTAAGGTATAGTAGAGTATAATAGAGAAGAGTAGAGTAGACCTATGTTAGGCTATGATAGGCTTGGCTCAGTTAGGTTAGGTTTGGTTAGGCTAGGCAAGAGTTAGGAAGAGTTAAGTAGAGTAGAGAAGAGTAAAGTATAGAAGTGAATATCTAGGTTAGGTTAAGCTAGGCTAAGCTAAAGTAGAGTAAAGCAGAGTAGATATTGGCAAAGTGTAGTAGAGCAGAGCAAAGCAAAGTAAAGTATAGCAAAGATAGGTTAGGCAAGGGTGGGGTAGGCTTTGCTATGCTATGGCTAAGCTAGGCTAAAGAAGAGTTGAGTAGAGTAGAGTAGAGTGGAGAAGTGTAGTTTTGTATAGATTAGAGTAAAGTAGAGTAGAATAGACTTAGGTAGAGTAGAGTAGAGTATAGTGGAGTAGAGCTAGGTTAGGTTAGGCTAGGAATTAGTAAATGGAGTAAAATAAAGCAGAGTAGAGTAGTGAAAAGTAGAGTTGAGATTAGCAGAATAGATTAGAGAAGAGCAGAAAAGAGTAGGGCTAGGTTAGGCTAGGCTAGGCTAAGCTAGGCTAGGGTAGGCTAGGCTAGGTTAGGCTTTGGTTAGGCTTGAGTAAAGTAGTGTAGAGTATAGTAATGTAGAGTAGAGTAAAGTAGAGTAGAGTAGAGTATCATGGAGTAGAGTAGAGTGGAGGACAGCAAAGCAGAGTAGAGTAGAGCAGAGCAGTGCTAAGCAGAGCTAAGTAAAGTAGAGAATATGAGACAAGTGTAGAGTTGAGCAGAGCAAAGTAGAGAGTGATAGAGTAGAGCCAAGCAGAGAAGAGTAGAGCTAGTTTAGGCTAGGCTAGACTAGGCAAGACAAGGCTATGCAAGGTCAGAGAAGAGTAGAGTAGAATAGAGTAAAGCTAGGTAGTCTAGTCTAGGTTAGTTTAGAGTAGAGTAGAGTAGAATAGAGTATAGTATTGTTTAGAAGAACTAAGTTAGGCGAGGCTAGGCTAGAGAAGAGAAGAGTAGAGTAGAGTACAGTAGAGAAGAGTACTGTAGAGTATAGTAGAGTAGAATAGAGTCAAGTAACTATAGGTTAGGCTAAGGTTGGCTAGGCAAGGATAGAGTTTAGTAGAGTAGAGTAGAGATGAGCTAAGTTAGGCATGGCAAGACTAGAGTAAAGTAAAGTAGAGCAGATCAAAGGAGAGTAGAGCAAAGCAGAGTAGAGCAAAGTATAGCAAAGAAGAGTAGAGTAAAGAGGAGTAAAGTAGAGCAAAGTAGTGTAGAGTAGAGTAGAGTAAAGAAGAGGAGAGATAGGTTAGGCTAAGCTATGTTATTCTAGGCTAAGCTAGGCCTAAGTAGAATATAGTAGAATAGGGTTGAGCTAGGTTAGGATAGGAAAGGATTTGTTAGGGTAGAGTTGAGTAGAGTAGAATAAAGTATAGAGTAAAATGGAGTTCAATAGAGTATAGTAGAATAAAGTTGAGTAGAGTAGAGAAAAGTTATGTAGTATAGAATAGAGTACAATAGAGTATAGTACAGTAGAGCTAGGCTAAGCTAGGGTAGGCTAGCCTAGAGTAGAGTATAGCATAATAGGGTAGAGTAGAGTAGAATGGAGTAGAGCAGAGCAAAAAAGAGCATAGCAAAGTAGAGTAGAATGGAGAAGAGCAGAGTAGAGCTATCCTAGGCTAAGCTAAAATAAGCTAGCCTAGGCTAGGCTAGATTAGAGTAGAGTAGAGTAGAGCTAGGTTAGGTAAGGTGAGGCTAGGCCTTGTTAGAGTATAGTAGAGTAGAGTATAGTAAAGTAGAGTAAAGTAGAGTAGAATAGAGTGGAGTAGAGTAGAGTACAGTAGAGTAGAGTAGAAGAGAGCACAACAAAGCACTACAGAGCAAAGCAAACTAGAGCAGAGCATAGTAGAGCAGATCATAGCAGAGTAGAGCAGAGTAGAGTAGAACAAAAAAGAGTAAAGAAATGTATAACAGAGCAAAGCAAAGTAGGGCAGAGTAGAGTAGAGCCAAGCAAAGTTAAGTTAGGCTAGGCTAGGTGAGGCTAAGTTAGGCTAGGCTAGGCTAGAGTAGAGTAAAGTAGATTAGAGTAGAGTATAGTAGAATGGAGAGCTAGGTTAGGCTAGGCTAGGCTAGGTTAGACTAGAGTAGAGTAGAGTAGAATATAATACAATAGAGTATAACTGAGTAGAGTATAGTAGAGTAGAGTAAAGTAGAGTAGAATAGAGTTAAGTAGAGTAGAGCTATGTTTGGTTAAGCCAGGCTAAGGTAGGCTAAGGAAGGCTAGGCTAAGCAAGGCAAGTCTAAGTTGGAGTAGAGTATAGAATAATAGAGTAGAGTATAATAGAGCTTAGTTAGGCTAGGTTGGGCAAGGTTAGAGTGGAGTAGAGTATAATAGAATAGAGTAGAGTAAAGTAGAGTTGAGTTGAGTAGAGTAGAGCTAGGTTAGGCTAATGAGGGCTAGGCTAGTATAGGCTATGATAGGCTAGGCTAGGCTAGGTTAGGCTAGATTAGTGTAGAGTAGGATAGTGTATAATAGAGTAGAGTAGAGTAGAGTAAAATGGAGTAGAGTAGTGTAGAGTTTGGCTAGCTTAGGCAAGGCTAGGCTAGAGTAGAGTAGAATTGAGTAGGGTAGAGTAAAGTAGAGAAAAGTAGAATAGAGTAGAGTAGAGCAGAGTAATGTAGAGTAGAGTAAAATAGAGTGGAGTGGAGTAAAGTATAGTAGAATGTAATAAAACAAAAGAGAGGAGAGGAGAGGAGAGCAAAACATAGTAAAGTAGAAGAGTATAATAGAGTAGATTATAACAATGTAGAGTAGAGAAGAGGAATAAAAAAGGTAAAGTAGAAAAAGAAGAAGATGAAGGAGAACAAAAAGATGAAGAAGAAGTAGAAGTAGAAGAAGAAGAAGTGGAAGTTGAAGAAGAAGAAGATGAGGAAGAAGAAGAAGGAGAAGAAGTCGAATATGAAGGAGAAGATGATGAAGAAGAAAAAGAAGAAGAAGAAGTAGAAGAACAAGATTATTAGGAAGTGGAAGAAGACAAACAAGAAGAACAAGAAGAAAATGAAGAAGCAAAAGAAGATAAAAAAAGAAGAAAAAGAAGAAGAAGATGACAAAGAAGAAGAAGACAAAGAAGAAGAAGAAGAAGACGATGATGATGAAGAAGAAGAGGAAAAAGAAGAAGAAGAAGAATAATAATAACAAGAAGAAGAAGATGGAATAAAAGAAAAAGAAGTGGAAGAAGACGAAGAAGAAGAAGAAGAAGTCGATGAAGAAAAAGAAGAAAATGAAGTAGAAGAAGAAGACAAAGAAGTGGAAGAAAATTAAGAAGAAGTAGTAGTAGTAATAGAAGAAGAAGAAGAAGAAGACAAAGAAGAATAAGGCGAAGAAGAAGAAGACGAAGAAGAAAATGATGAAGAAGGAAAACAAGTAGAACAAGGTGGAGAAGAAGAAGATGCAGAAGTAGAAGAAGAAGAAGTAGAACAACAAGAAGAAGTAGAAGACGAAGAAAAAGAAAGAGAAGTAGGAGAAAATGAAGAAGAAGGGGAAGAAAATGATGAACAAAAAGATGAGAAAAAGTAAAAAGAAAAAGTGCAAGAGGAAAAAAAAGACGAAGAAGGGGAAGATGAAGAAGTAGATGAAGAAGAATAAGAAGAAGAAGAAGAGAAGAAGAGGAAGAAAAAGAAGTTGAAGAATAAGTAGAAGAAAAAGAAGAAGAAGAAGAAGGTGAATAAAAAGAAGAAGAAGAAGAAAATGGAGAAGAAGAAGAAGAAGAAGAAGAAGAAGAAGAAGAAGAAGAAAAGATGAAGAGGAAGAAGAAGAAGAAGAAGAAGAAGCAGCACAAAAAGAAGAAAAAGAAGAAAAAATAAAGAAGTAGAAGGAAAATAAGAAGTAGAAGATGATGAAGAAGAAGAAGAAAATGAAGAAGTCATAGAAGAAGAAGATGATGAAGAAGAAGAACATAATGATGATGAAGAAGAAGAATAAGAAGGAGAAGGAAAAGATGAAGAAAAACAAGAAGAAGACGAAGAAAAAGAAGAAGAGGAAGAAGAAGTAGAAGTAGAAAAAGAAGAAGAAGAAAAATAAGAAGAAGAGAAGAAGAAGAAGGAGATGATGATCAAAAAGAAGAATAAGAAAAAGGAGGAAGAGAAGAAGATAAAGAAGAAGGAGAAGAATAAGGAGAAGAAGAAGGCAAAGAAGAAGAAGAAGAAGATGATGAAGAAGAAGAAGTAGAAGACAAAGAAGAAGAAGAAGAAGAAGATGAAAAAGAAGAAGAAGAAGATGAAGTAGAAGTAGAAGACAAAGAAGAAGAAGAAGAAAAAGGTGAAAAAGAAGAAGAAGAAGATGAAGAAGAAGAAGATGAAGAGGAGGAAGAAGAAGAAGTAGAAGACAAAGAAGAAGAAGAAGAAGATGAAAAAGAAGAAGAAGAAGATGAAGCTGAAGTAGAAGACAAAGAAGAAGAAGAAGAAGAAGAAGAAGAAGGTCTTCTTCTTCTTCTTCCACTACTTCTTTTTCTTCTTTCTCTTCTTCTTCTTCTTCTTCTTCTACTTCTTTTTCTTCTCCTTCTTCTTCTTCTTCTTCTTCCTTTTCCTCTTCCTTAACTTCTTCTTGTACTTCTTCTTCTTCTTCTTGTTCTTCTTGTTCTTCTGCTTCTTCTACTTCTTCTTTTTCTTCTTCTTCTTCTTCTTCTTCTTCTTCTTCTTCTTCCTCTTCCTCTTCCTCAACTTCTTCTTCCACTACTTCGTCTTCTTTTTGTTCTACTTCTTCTTCAACATCTTCTCCTTTTTTCTTCTTCTTCTTTTTCTTCTTCTTCTTCTTCTCCTTCTGCTTCTTCTTCTTCTTCTTCTTCCTCTTCTTCTTCATCTTCTTCTTCTACTTCTTTTACATTTTTTTAGCTCCTTCTTTCTCTCAATTTTTTCTTATTGTTCTTCTTCTTCTTCTTCATCTGATTCTTCTTCTTCTTTATCTTCTCCTTCTTCTTCTTCTTCAATTTCTTATTCTTCTTCTTCTTTTTCTTCTTCTTCCCCTTTTTCTTCTTCTTTTTCTCCTTCTTTTTCTTCTTCTTCTTCTTCTACTACTTTTCTTCTTCATCATCAACATCATCTTCTTCTTCTTCTACTTCTTCTTCTTCTTCTCTTCTTCTTCTTCATCATCATCTTCTACTTCTTCATCTTCCTCTTCTTTTTCTTCTTCTTCTTCTTCTTTATCTTCTTCTTCTTCCTCTTCTTCTTCTTCTTATTCCTCTTAAACTTCTTCTTCTTCTTTTATTTCTTCTTCTTCTCCTTCTTCTTCTTCTTATTTCTTTCTTTCTTTCTTTCTTTGTTTTCCTTCTTATTCTTCTTTTTCTTCTTCTTCTTCTTCTTGTTCCTCTTCTTCTTCATCTTCTTCTTCTTCTTCTTTAACTTCTTCTTCTTCTTCTTCTTCTTCTTCCTCTTCTTCTATTTCTTCTTCTTCTTCTTCTTCTCCTTCTTCTCCATGTTCAACTTCCTCTTCTTCTTTCACTCCTTCTTCTCCTTCTTATACATCTTCTTTTTCTACTTCTTTTCAATTTCCTTTTTCTTCTTCTTCCTCTTCTTCTTCTTGTTTTTATTCTACTTGTTGTTCTTTTTTTTTCTTTTTTCTTTACTCATTTTTCTTATTCTTCTTCATCTTGTTCTACTTCCTCTTCGTTTTCTTCCTTCGGTTCTTCTTCCTCTTCTACTTCTTCTTCTTCCTCATCATCTTCTCCTTCTTCTTCTTCTTCATCTTATTCTTATTCTTCCTCTTTTTCTTCTTCTTCTTCTCCTTCTTCTGCTTCTTCTTCTTCTTCTTCTTCTTCCACTTCCTCTACTACTTCCTCTTCTTCTTCTCCTTCTTCTTCTTCTTCCTCTTCTTCTTCTTCTTCTTCTTCTACTACTTATTATTATTCTTCTTCTTCTTCTTCTTCTTCTTCCACTTCCTCCTCTTCTTCTTCTTCTTCTTCTTCCTCTTTAACTTCTTCTTCTTCTTCCTCCTCTTATTATTCTTCTTCTTCTCCTCCTCCCCCTCCTTTTTTTTCTTCTTCTTCTTCTTCTTCTTCTTTTACTTCTTCTTCTTCCTCTTCTTCTTCTTCTACTTCTTCCTCTTTTATTGCACATTTCCATCTCCTCCCTTTTACACTTCTTCATCTTCTTCTTCTGCTTCTTCTTCTTCTTCTTCCCCTTCTTCTTATTCTTCTTCTTCTTCTTCCTCTTCTTCTTCTTCTTCTTTTTCTTCTTCCACTTCTGCTTCTTCTTCCTCTTCTTCTTCTTTTTATACTTCTACTTCTTCTTTTTCTTCTTCTTCTATTACTACAACTACTACTACTTCTTCTTATTCTTCTTCTTCTTCTTCTTCTTCTTCTTCTTCTAATCATTATTATTATTATTTTTCTTTTTCATGTTCTTCTTGTTCTTTCTTCTTCTTCTTCATCATCTTTTTCTTCTTCTTCTTTGTCTACTACTACTTCATCTTCTTCTTCCCCTTCTTCTTCTCGATCATTATCTTCTTTTTCGTCTTCTTCTTTATGTTGTTGTTCTCTTTCTTCCTCTTCTGCTTCATATTCTTCTTCTACTTCATATATTCTTATTCTTCCTCTTTGTCTTCCTTTTGTATTTCTTTTTCTCTATCTTCTCCTTCTTCATCTATTTCTTCTTCTTCTTCTTCTTTTTGCCCTCTTCTTCTTCTTCTTCTTCTTCTTCTCCTTCTACCTCTTCCTCTTGTTCATCTTCATCTTCTACTTCTTCTTCTAATACTTCTTCTTCTTCTACTTCTTCTTCTGCTTCTTCTTCTTCTTTCTCTTCTTCTTCTTTGCCCTTTCCACTTCCTCTTCTTCTTCCTCCTCCTTTTATTCCTCTTTTTCTTCTTCTTGATCATCATCATCTTCTTCTTCTTCATCTCCTTCTCCTCTTTCACCTTATTCTTCTTCTCTTTCTTCTTCTTCTTCTTCTTCTCCTTCTTTTTCTTCTTCTTCTTCTTCACCATCATCATCTTATACTTCCTTTTCTTCTTCTTCTTCGTCTTCTTCTTCTTCTTCTTCTTCTTCTTCTACCTCTTCTTCATTTTCTTCTTCTTATTCTTCTCTTCTTCTTCTAATTCTACTTCTTCCTCTTCCTCTTATTCCTTTTCTTGTTCTTCTACCTCTTCTTCATTTCTTCTTCTTATTCTTCTTCTTCTTCTTCTACTTCTACTTCTTCTTCTTCTTATTCTTCTTCTTCTTCTTCTTCTTTTTATTCTTTTTCTTCTTATTCTTCATCTTCTTCTTCTTCTTCTTCATCATCTTCTTCTTCTTCTTTTCTTCTTCTTCTTCTACTACTACTACTTCATTTTCTTCTTCTTCTTCTTATACTTCTTCTTCTTCTTCTTCTTCTTCTTCCTCCTCCTCCTCTTATTTCTCATCTTCTTTTTCTTCTTCTTCTTCATCTCCTTCTCTTCTTTGACCTTCTTCTTCTTCTCTTTCTTCTTGTTTTTCTTCTTCTCCTTCTTTTTCTTCTTCTTCTTCATCATCATCATCATCTTATTCTTCTTTTCTTCTTCTTCTACCTCTTCTTCATTTTCTTCTTCTTATTCTCCTTCTTGTACTTCTACTTCTTCTTCTTCTTCTTCTTCTTCTTCTTCTTCTTCTTCTTCTTCTTCTTCTTCTTCTGCTTCTTCTTCTTCTTCTTCTTCTTATTCTTCTTCTTCTTCATCTTCTTGTTCTTCTTCCTCTTCCTCTTCTTCTTCCTCTTCTTCTTCTTTTACTACTTCTTCTTGTTCCTCTTCTATTCCTTCTTCTTCTTCTTATTCAACATCATCTTATACTTCTTCTACTTCTACCTCTTATTCTTCTTTTTCTTCTCGATCTTCTTCTTCATCTTCTTCTTCTTTTCTTCTTCTTCTCCTTCTTCTTCTCCTCTTCTTCCTCTTCTTCTTCTTCTTCTTCCACTTCTTCGTCGTCTTCGTCTTCTTCTTCTTTTTCTTCCATCTTCTTCTTCCTATTGTTATTCTTCTTCTCCTTCCTCCTCCTCTTCTTCTTCTTCTTCTTCTTTTACTACTACAAATTCTTCATTATCTTCTTCTTCTTCCGCTTCTCCTTTTTATTATTATTCTTCTTCTTTTCTTATTCTTCTTCTTTGTCAGCTTCTTCTTCTTCTCTTCTTCCCCATCTTGTTCTTCTTCATTAACTTTTTCTTATTGTTCTTCTTCTCCTTCTACCACTTCTTCTTTTTCTTCTTTTTCCTCTTTTCTCCTACTTCTCCTTCTCTTCTTCTAAAACATCTCCTTCTTCTTCTTATTCTTGTTCTTCTTCTTCTTCTTCTTGTTCTTCTTCATTCGCTTCTTCTTCTTCTTCTCCTTCTTCTTCTTCTTTTGCTTCTTCTTCTTCTTCCATTTCCTCTTCTTCTTCTTCGTCTTCTTCTTTTCCTATTCTTCTTCTTCTTGTTGTTGTTCTTCTAATTCTTCTTGTTCTTCATCATTTTCTTCTTCTTTTTCTTCCTCTTCCTTTTCTTCTTCTTCTTCTTTTTTCTATTCTTCCTCTTCCACTACTTCTTCTTCTTCTTCTTCCTCTTCTTCTTCATATTGTTATTCTTCATCATCTTCATCTTCTTCTTCTTCTTCCTCTTCTTCTTCTTCATCTTATTGTTGTTCTTCTTCTACTAGTACTATTACTTCTTCTTCATCTTCTTCTTCTTTTACTTCTTCTTCCTCTTCTTCTTCTTTCACTTCTTCTTAATCATCTTCTTTTCCTTCTGCTTCTTCTTTTTCTTCTTCTTCTTCTTCTACTTCTACTTTTTGTTCTTCTTCTTCTTCTTCTTCTTCTTCTTCTTCTTCTACTTCTCCATCTACCTCTCCTTCTTCTTGTTCTTCTTCCTTTTATCCTTCTCCTTCTACTTCTACTACTTTTTTTACCTTCTTCTTATTCTTCTTCTACTTCTTCTTCCTCTTCTTCTTCTCCTACACCTCCACCTTTTTCTTCTTCTCCTTCTTCTTCTTCCTCTTCTTCTTCTTTTTTTCTTGTTCTTCTTCTTCGACTTCGTGAACTTCTTCTTTTTCTTCTTTTACCTCTTCTTCTCCTTCTTCTTCTCTTTCTTCTTCTGTTTCTTCTTCTTCTTTGTCTTTTACCTCTTCTTCTTCTTCATCATCTTCTTACTCTTCTTTTCAACTTCTATTCCTTCTTCTTCCACTTCTTCTTCTTCTTCTTCTTCCTCTTCTTCTTATTTTCCTACTTCTTCTTCCTCTTTTGCTTCATCTTCTTCTTCTTCTTCTCCTTTTTATTCTTCTCCTTCCTCTTCTTCTTCTTCTTCTTCTTCCTCTTTTACTTCTTCTACCACCTATTCTTCTTCTACTTCTACTTCGTCTTCTTCTTCTTCTACTACTTCTTCATCGTCTTCTTTTTTTCTCCTTTTTCCTCTTCTTCTTCTTCTTCTTCCCCTTCTTCTTCTTCTTCCTTTGCTTCTTCTTTTTAATCATCGTAATCTTCATCTAATTCTTCTTTTTCTTCTTCTTCTTATTCGTTCTCCTCTTTTACCACTTTTTTTCATTTTTCTTCTTCTTCTTCTTCTTCTTCTTCTTCTATTTCTTCTTCTTCTACTTCTTCTTATTCTTCCACTTCTTTTTCTTCTTCTTCTACTTCTTCTTCTTCTTCTTCTTCTTCATCTTCTCTTCATCTTCTTCTACTTCTTCTTTTTCTTCTTCTTCCACTTTATCCACTTCTTCTTTTTCATCTTCTTCTTCCTCCTCCCCCTACTCTTCTTCGCTTCTTCCACTTCTTCTTATTATTATTATTATTGCTCTTCTACTTCTTCTTCTTCTTCTTCCTGTTCTTCTTCTTCCTCTTCTTCATCTTTCTCTTCTTCCTCTTCTTCTTCTTCTCCATCTTTTCTTCTTCTTCTTCTTCTTCTTCTTCCTCTTTTTCTTCTTCTTCTTAATCTTTTTCTTCTTCTTCTTCTCTTTCTTCTGCTTCTTATTCTTCTTCTTCTTCTTCTTCTCCTACTCCTTCTTTTTCTTCTTCTTTTTCATCATCATCATCTCCATCATCATCTTCTTCTTCTTCTTCTTCTTCTACAACCACTTCTTCTTGTTCTTCTTCTTCTTCTACAACCACTTCTTCTTGTTCTTCTTTCTCTTCTTCTTCTTCTTCTTCCTCCCCCTCTTCCACTTTCTCTTCTTCTTCTATCTCTTCTTCCTCCACTTCTTCTTCTTCTTCATCTTTTGTTTCTTCTTCTCCTTATTCGTCGTCTTCTTCTTCTTCTTCTTCTTCCTTTACTTCTTCTTACTCTTCTTCACCTTTATCTTCTTCTTGAATTTCTTTTCCTTCTACTTCTTCTTCTTCTTCTTCTTCTTTTTCTTACCATTCTTTTTCTTTTTCTTCATCTTCTTCTTCTTCTTCATCCACTTCTTCTTCCACATATTCTTCTTCTTCAGCTTCTTCTTCGTCTTCTTCTTCTTCTAATTCTTCTTCTTCTTCTTCCTCTTCCTCTTCTTCTTCTTCTTCTTCTTCTTCTTCTTTATATTCCTCTTGTTGTTCCTCTCCTTCTCCTTCTTATTCTTGTTATTTTTCTTCTAATTCTTCTTCTTCTTCCCCTTCTTCTTCTTCTTCTCCTCCTTTTTCTTTTTGTTTTTCCATTTCCTTTTCTTCTTCTTCTTCTTCTTTTTCTTCTACTTCTTCCGATTCTTATTCTTCTTCTTCTTCTTCTTCCCCCTCCTCTTTTTTTTACTTCTTCTTCTTCTTCTTCTTCTTCTTCTTATTCTTCTTCTTCTCCTTCTTCTTCTCCATCTTCTTCTTCTCCTTCTTCTTCTTCTTCTTCCTCATCTTCTTGTTCTTCTTCTTCTTCTTCTTCCTGCTCGTCTACTTCTTTTCTCCTTCTTCATCCTCCTCCCCTGCTTCTTTTCTTGTTCTTCTACTTCTTTTTCTTTGTCTTCTTCTTCCTGTTCTTCTTCTTCTACTCCTCCTCCTTTTTCTTCTTCTACTTCTTCTTTGTCATCTACCTATTCTTCTTTTCATCTTTTTCTTCTTTTTCTTCTTCTTCTGCTTCCCCTTCTTCTAATTCTTCTTCTCCTTCATCTTCTTCTTCTTCTTCTTCTTCTTCTTCCTCTTCTTCTTCTTCTTCATCATAATTATCTTCTTCCTCTTTTTACTGTTTTGCATCTCTCTTTCTTCTTCTTCTTCTTCTTCTACTTCTTCTTCCTCTACTGTTCATGTTGTTGTTCTTCTTCTTATGCTTCTTCTTCTTATTATTCTTATTCTTATTCTTTAACTTCTTATTCTTCTTTTTTTCTTCTTCTTCTTCCTCCTCATCATCTTCTTCTTCTTCTTCACCTCTTCTTCTTCTTGTTCTTCTTCTTCTTCTGCTTCTTCTTGTTCTTCTCTACTTCTTCTCCTTCTTGTTCCTCTCCTTCTTGTCGTTCTACTTCTTCTTGTCCTCCTTGTACATCTTCTACTTTCTTCTTCCTCTCCTATTCTTCTTCTTCTTCTCTCTCTACTTATGCTCCTTCTTCTTCTTCTACCTCTTCTTTTATACTTCTTTTTCTTCCTCTTCTCATTTTTCAAGTTCCTCTTTTTCTTCTTGTCCTTCTTCTTCTTCTTCTTCTTCTTCTTCTCCTCCTTCTTCTTTATTTTCTTTTTCTTCTTCTTCTTCTTCTTCTTCTTCTTCTTCTTCCTCTTTTTCGTCTTTTTCTTCTTATTCTTCTTCATCTTCCCATCTTCTATTTCTTCTTATTCTTCTTTCTGTTCTCCATCTTCTTCTTCATTTCCTTCCTCTTTTTTTCTTCTACTCCTTCTCTGTCTCTTCTTTTCCCTCTCCATCAGGTTCCTCTTCTTCTTTTCTTGTTCTTTTTAATCATCATCATCTTCACCTTCTTCTCCTTTTCTCCTTCTTCTTCTTCGTCCTCCTCTTGTTCTACTTCTTCCTATTCTTCCTCTTCACCTTCTTTTTCTTCTTCTTCATCGTCATCGTCATCATCATCTTCTTCTTCTTCTTCTTCCACTTCCACTTCTTCTTCTTCTTCTTCTTCCACTTCTTCTTCTTATTCTTCTTCTACTTCTTTTTCATCTTCTTCTACCACTTCTTCTTCCTCTTCTTCTTCATCTTCATCATCCTCCATTTCTTCTTCGTCATCCTAATCTTCTTCTTCTAATTCTTCTTCTTCTTCTTCTTCTTCTTCTTCTTTTTCCTCTTCTTCATCACCTTTTTCTTCTTCTTCACCTTCTTCTTCTTCTCCTTCATTTTTTCTTCATCTTATTCTTCTTCTTCACCTTCTTCTTCTTCTTCTTCTCCTCCTTTTTCTTCTCCTTCAACTTCTTTGTCATCTTCTTCTTCTTCTTCATCCTCTTCTTATTCTTCTTCTTCTTCTTCTTCTTCTTCTTCTTCTTCTCCTTCTTCTTCTTCTTTATCTTTTTATTCCCCTCCGTCTTCTTCTTCTTCTTGCTTTTGCGTCTTCTTCTTCTTCCTCTTCTTCTTCTTCTCCTTCTACTTCTGCCTCTTCTTCATCTACTTCATCTTCATCTTGCCCTTCCTTTTAATCTTCTTCTTATACTTCTTCTTCTTCTTCTCCACCACATTCTCCTTCTTCTTCTATTTTTCTTCTTCAATTTCATCTTCTTCTTCTTCTTATTCTTCTTCTTTTTTCTAATTCTTCACCTTCTTCCTCTTCTATTTTTTCTTCTTCTTCATCCTTATCATCATCATCTTCATATTCTTCTTTTACTCCTTTCTCTTCTTATCCTTCTTCTACTACTTCTTCTTTCTCTTCTTCTTCTTCATCATCCCCCTCCTCCTCCTCTTCTTCTTCTTCTCCTTCTCCTTCTTGTTCTTCCTCTTCTTCCTCTTCTTCTTTTTCATCATCATCATCTCCTTCATCTTCTTCCTCTTCTTTTGATTCCTTATCTTCTTCTTCTTCTTCACGTTCTTCCTCTTCTTCTTCTACTTCTTCTTCTTCTTCCTCTTCTTCTTCTACTTCTTCTTCTTCTTCTTATTCATCTTCCTCTTCTTCTTCTTCTTCTTCTTCTCCTTCTCCATTTTTCTCTTCTTATTCCACTTCTTTTCTTCTTCTTCTTTTTCATATTCTTCTTGCCATCATTCTTCTTCTTCTTGTTGTTCTTCTTCTTCTACTTCTTCTACCTCATCCTCATCCTCCGCTTTCTCTTCTTCTTTCTCTTCCTCGTCAACTTCTTCTTCTTCTTCTTCTTCTTCTTTTGCTTCTTCTTCTCCTTATTTTCCTTCTTCTTCTTCTTCTTCTTCCTTTTCTTCTTCTCCTCCTCCTTCGTCTTCACCATCAGCATCTTCTACATCTTCTTCAATTTCTTTGCCTTCTTCTTCGTCTTCTTTTCGTCTTCTTCTTCTTCGTCTTCTTTTCGTCTTCTTCTTCTTCTTCATCTTCTATTTCTTCTTCTTCATTTTTTCTTCTTCTTCTTCCCTTTGTTGTTGTTCTTCTTCTTCCTCTTCTTCTTCTTCCTCCTCCGCCTCATCTTCCTCTTAATATTATTATTATTATTATTATTTTTATTATAATTCATCTTCTTCTTCTTCTTCTTAACCTTCTTCTTCTTCTTCTTATTCTTCTCGTCCCCCTTCTTCTTCTTCTTCTCTTTATTCTTCTTCTTTTGCTTCTGCTTCCTCATCTCCTTGTTCTTCTTCTTCTTCTTCTTCCTTTTCCTCTTCTTCTTCTTTTGATTCATCTTCTTCTACTTTCTCTTTTTTTTTCTTCTTATTATTATTCTTCTTTTTCTTTCTCTTCTTCTTCTTCTTCTTCACCTTCTCCTTCTTCTTCTTCCTCCTCTTCTTCCTCTTCATCTCCTTTTTCAAAATCATCATCATCATCATCATCATCTTCTTCTTCTTCTTCTTCTGCTTCTTGCTCAACTTTGTCATCTTCTTTCGCTTCTTGCTCTTCTTCTACTTACTTTTCCTACTTATTCTTCTTCTTCTTCTTCTTCTTCTTCTTCTACTTCTTCTTCTTCGTTAAGTTCTTCTTCTTTTTCTTCTTCTTTTTCATCTTTTTCTTCTTTTTTTTTCTTCTTCTTCTTCTTCCTCCTCCTCATCCCGCTCCTCTTCATCCTTTTCTTCTTCTTCCTCTTCTTTCACATCTTCTTCTTCTTCTTCTTTATCTTCTTCTTCTTCTACTTCTTCTTCTTTTTCTTTTTCATCTTTTTCTTCTTCTTCTTCTTCTTCTTCTCCTCCTCCTCCTCCTTCTTCTTCTCCTTCATCTTCTTCTT
>JAIUJO010001480.1:22500-25000 GCA_023846275.1 Vanilla planifolia | reverse complement strand
CTTTTCCTTCTTCCTCTTCTAGTTCTACTTCTACTACTATTAATACCACCTCTTCATATTCATCATCATCTTCTTCTTTTTCTTCCTCCTCTTCCACTGCTTCTTCTTCTTCTTCTTCTTTGTTTTCTTCTTCTTCTTCTTCTTCTTCTTCTTCTTCTTCGTCTACTACTTCTTTTTCTTCTTCTTCTTTTTCATCTTCTTCTTCTCATACTATTACTATTTCTTCTACTTCTTCTTCTTCTAATTATTCTTAGTCTTCTTCATTTTCTACTTCTTCTTCTTGTTCTTTTACTACTACTATTTCTTGTTCATCTGCTTTTTCTTCTTCTTCTTCTTTTTCTTCTTGTTCTACTTCTTCTTCTACTACTTCTTCTTCTTCTTCTTCTTCATTTTCTTCTTCTCTAATTATTACTATTTCTTCTTCTTCTTCTTCTTCTTCTTCTAATTCTTCTTCTTCTTCTTTTTCTACTTCTTCTTCTTCTTCTTCTACTACTACTTTTTCTTCTTCATCTGCTCTTCTTCTTCTTCTTCTTCTTCTTCTACTACTACTACTACTATTGCTTCTACTTCTTCTTTGTCTTCATATTCACCTTCTTCTCTTTCTTCATTAACTTCTTCTTCTTCTTCTAATTCTACTCTATCTTCTTCTTTTTCTAATTCTTCTTCTTTTTCTTCTTCTTCTTCTTCTACTTCTTTTTTTTCTTCTTCTTCTACTTATTTTTCTACTTCTTCTACTTGTTCTTCATCTTTTTCTTCTTCTTATTCTTCTTCAACTCCTTCTTCTTCATCATCTTCTTCTTCCTTTTCCACTTCTTCTTCTTCTTCTTCTTCTTCCTCTTTTTCTCCTTCTTTTCTTCTTCTTCTTCTTCTTCATCTTCTTCTACTACTAAGTTTTCTTCTTCTTCTTCACCCACTATTACTACTATTACTACTTCTTCAACTTCTTCTTGTTCTTCTCCAACTTCTTCTTGTTCTTCTTCTAATTCTTCTTCGACTTCTTCTTTTTATACTTCTTGTTGTTTTTGTTGTTCTTCTACTACTTCTTCTTCTTATTCTTCTTCTTCTTCATCATCATCTTCTTCTATTACTACAACTTCTTCTATTTCTTCTTCTTCATCTTCACTTTCTTCTCTTTCTTCATCAACTTCTTCTACTTCTTCTTCTTCTAATTCTACTTTTCCCTCTTCTTTTTCTAATTCTTCTTCTTCGTCTTCTTTTTCTACTTCTACTTCTTTTTCTACTACTACTTCTTCATCTTCTTCTTCTTCCTGTTCTTCTTCTTCTTCTTATTCTTTTTCTTCTCCAGCATCTTCTTCTTCTACTACTACTTCTTTTTCCTCTACTTCTTCTTCTTCATCATCCTCAACTACTTCTTCTTCTTCCTGTTCTTCTCTTTCTACATCTTCTTCTTCTTGTACTTCCTCTCGTTCTTCTTCTTCTACTTCTTCTTCTTCTTCATCTTTTTATCCTTCTTATTCTTCTTTTTTTTTCTTCTAGTTCTTCCCTTTTTGGTGTTCTTGTTATTCTTCTTGTACTTTTTTTTCTTATTCTTCTTCTTCTTGTTCTTCTTTTTCTTCTTCTTCTACTTCTTCTACTACCATTACAACAAATTTTTTTCTTCTTCATGTCCTTCTTTTGCTTCTAATTCTTCATCTTCTTCATCTTCCTCAACAACTTCTACATCTCCTTCTTCTTCTTCTTCTTGTACTTCTTCTTCGTCTTCTTCTTCTACTCTTCTTCTACTTCATCTTCTACTTCTTCTACTTCTTCTTCTTCCTCTTCTTCTTTTTCTTCTACTTCTCTAACTTCTTCTTCTTCTTCTTCCCCAACTTCAACTTCTTCTACTTTTTCTTCTTCTACAACTTCATATTTGTGTTCTTCCTCCTTTTCTTCTTCTTCTTTGACCACTTCTTTTTCTTCTTCTTCTTCGTCCCCTTGTTCTTGTTCACCTTCTTTTTCTTCTTCTTCTTCTTATTCCTTTTCATCTTCTTTTTCTTCTTCTTCTTCTTTTACTTCTACTTCTACTTATTCTACAACTTATTGTTCTTCTTCTTCTTCATCATCATCATCATCATCTTCTTTGACTCCTTCTTCTCCTTCTTTTTCTTCATTGACTCCTTCTTCTCCTTCTTCTTCTTCATCATCATCTTCTTCATATTCTTCTTCTTTGACTCCTTTGACTCTTTCTTCTACTCCTTCTTCTTCATCTTCTTCTTATTTTTCTTCATTTTCTTTTTTTTCTTCTTCTTCTTCTTCTACTTCTTCTTCCCTTCTTCTTCTTCTTGTTCTTTTTCTTCATTTTCTTTTTCTTGTTCTTCTTCTTCATCTTCTTCTTCTTTTGCTTCTTCTTCTTCTACTTCTACTAATTTGTCTTCGTCTTCTTCTTCTTCTTCTTCTTTTATGACTACTTGTTGTACTTCTTCTTCTACTTCATTTTCTTCTTCTTCTTCTTTCTTCTTATTCTTATTCTTCTTTGATTTCTTTTTCTTCATCATCTTCT
>JAIUJO010001752.1:17500-22500 GCA_023846275.1 Vanilla planifolia | reverse complement strand
TCTTCTTTAACCTCTTCTTGTTTTTCTTCTTCTTCTTGCTCTACTTTTTCTTTTTCTTATTCTTACTCTTCTTCTTCATCTTCTCCCTCTTCTTCCAATTCTTCTTCTTCTTCTTCTTCTTCATTTTCATCATCATCATCTTATTCTTCTACTACTCCTACACAACCTCCTACTCCTCCTCCTCCTCCTCCTCCTTCTTTTTCTCCTTCTTCTTCTTCTTTTTCTTCTTCTCCTTGTTTTTCTTCCCCTTCTTCTTCTTCTTCATTTTCTTCTTTACCTTCTTCTTCTTCTTCTTCATCTACTTCTTCATCTTCTACTTCTTCTTCTTCTTCTCCTTCTCCTTCTTCTTTTTCTTCTTCTTCGTCTTCTTCTTCTTCTAATTCTTCATCTTTCTCTTCTTCTACTTCTCCTTTTTCGTCTTCTTCTTCTTATTCTTCTTCTTTCGCCTCCTCTTCTTCATCTTCTTCTTCCTCAACTTCTTTTTTGACTTCTTCTTCTTCTTCTAGTTTAGCTTCTTCTTCTTCTACTTCTTATTCTTCTTCTTCTTCTTCTTTCCCTTCTTCTTCTTCTTATTTTTCTTCCTGCTTATCCTTTTCTTGTTGTTGTTGTTGTTCTTCTTCTTCTTCTTCTTCTTCCTCTTCTTTTTTTTTCCTCTTCTTTTTCTTTTTCTTCTTCAACTTCTTCTTCTTATTCTTTTTTTCTTCTTCCTCTTCTTCAACTACTTCTTCTTTGCCTACTTCTCCTTCTTCTTCTTCTTCTTCATCTACCATTTCTTTCACTTTTTCTTCTTTTTCCTCTATTTTTTCTTGTTCATCATTTCCATTTTCTTCTTCTTTTAAATCATCTTCTTGATCTACTTCTTATTCTTCTTCTTATTCTTATTCTTCTTCTCCTCCTCCTCCTTCTTCTTCTTTTTCTTCTTCTTCTTCCTCCTCCTCTTCTCTTCTTCTTCACCTTCTTCTTCCTTTTCTTTTTCTTTTTCTTCTTCTTCCCATTCTTCTTCTTCCTCTTCTTTCGCTTATTCTTCTTCTTCTTCTTCATCTTCTTCTTCATTTTTTCTTCTTCCTCTTCTTCTTCTTCTTCTTCTTTTTCTTCTTCTACTTCTTCTTCTTCTTCTTCATCATCTTCTTCATCTTCTTCTTAGTCTTCATCTTCTTCTTCTTCTACTTCTTCTTCAACTTCTTCATCATCTTCTTCTTCTTATTCTTATTCTTATTCTTCTTCTTCTTCTGCTTCTTGTTATTCTTATTCTTCTTCTTCTTCTTCTTCTACTTCCTCTTCCTCTTCTCGTTCTTCTTTTTCTTCTTCTTCTTCTTCTTCTTCTTCTTCTTCTTCTTCTTCTTCTTCTTCTTCTATTTTTCGTCTTCTTCTTCTTCGTCGTCTTATTCTTCTTCTTCTTCTTCTTCTTTAGCTTCTTCTTCTTCTTCTTCTTCTTCTTTGTTCTTCTTCTTCTTGTTCTTTTTCGTCTACTTCTTCCTCTTTTTTTCTTCTTCTTCCTTATCATTTTCCACTTCTCTTACTTTTTTTTCTTCTTGTCTTCCTCTTCTTCTTCTTCTTCTTCTTCTGCTTATTCTTCTTTAACTTCTTATTCTTCTTCTTCTTCTTCTTCCTCTTTCTCTTCTTCCTTTTCATCTTCTTCTTTTTCCTCTTCTTCTTCCTCTCCACCTCCTTCTTTTTCTTCCTCTTCTTCTTCTTCTTCTTCTTTCCATTCTTCATCTTCTTCGTCATCTTGCTCTTCTTTTTTTTTTACTTCGTCTTCATCTTGTTCTTCTTCTTCTTTCTTCTTTCTTTTTTTCTTCTTGTTATTATTATTATTATTATTATTGTTATTATTATTATTATTACTATTATTATTATTATTATTATTTCCTTTCTTCATCTACTTCTTTAACTTCTTCTAATTCTTCTTCTTCTTCTTCCTCCTCCCCTTCTTCTTCTACCTCTTCTTTTACTTTTTCTTCTTCTTCCTCTATTTCTTCTTCATCATCCTCTTTTTCTTCTTCTTTTTCTTTTTGTTCTTTTCACTCTTCTTCTTCTTCTACTTCTTCTTTTACATCATCTTCTTCATCTACTTCTTATTCTTCATCTTCTTCTTATTCTGCTTCTCCTTCTTCTTTTTCTTCTTCTTCTTCTCTTTCTTCTTCTTCTTCTTCTTTTTCTTCTTCTTCTCCTTCTTCTCCTTCTTCTATTTCTTCGTCTTCATCATCCTCTTCTTCTTCTTTTTCTTCTTCGTCTTATATTTCTTCTTCTTCATGTTCTTGTTCTTGTTCTTCTTCCTCTTCTTCTTCTTCATCTTCTTCTTTAACTTCTTCTTCTTCTTTTTCTCCTTCCTCTTCTTTTCATTTTTTGTTCTTCCTATTCTTCTGCTTCTTCTTCTACTACTTGTTCTTCTTTAACTTCTTTTCTTTCTTATTCTTTTTCTTCTTCTCCTTCTTCTTCTATTTCTTCTTCTTCATCATCCTCTACTTCTTCTTCTTCTTCTTCTTCTTCTTCTTTTTCTTCTTGTTCTTCTTCTTCTTCTTCTTCTTCTTCAACTTCCTCTTTAACTTCTTCTTCTGCTTCTTCTTCTGCTTCCTCTTCTTTTCTTTTTGTTATTCGGCCTATTCTTCTTCTTCTTCTTCTACTACTTGTTCTTCTTTAACTTCTTTTCCTTCTTATTCTTTTTCTTCTTCTTCTTCTTCTTCTTCTTCCTTTTCTTTTCCTTTTTTCTACTTCCTGGTCTTCTTCCTCTCCTTCTTCTTCCTCTTCTTCCTCTTTTTCTTCTCCTTCTTCTTCTTCTTCTTCTTCTTCTTCTTGTACTTCTTCTTATTGTTCTTCTTCTTCTTCTTCTCCTTCTTCTTCTTCTTCATCATCTTCTTGATCTTATTCTTAATCTTCACCTTCTTCATCATCATCTTCTTCTTCTTCTTCTTCTCTTCTTCTTCTTCTTTGACTTCTTCTTTTTCTTCTTCTTCTTCTTTAACCTCTTCTTCTTGTTCCTCTTCTTCTTCTTCTTGCTCTAGTTTTTCTTTTTTTTTATTCTTACTCTTCTTCTTCATCATCTTTTCCCTCTTTTTCCAATTCTTCTTCTTCTTCTTCTTCTTCTTCTTCATTTTCATCATCATCATCTTATTCTTTTACTTCTCCTACACAACCTCCTCCTCCTCTACCTCCTCCTCCTTCTTCTTTTTCTCCTTCTTCTTGTTCTTTTTCTTCTTCTCCTTCTTGTTCTTCCTCTTCTTCTTCTTCTTCCTCATTTTCTTGATCATCTGCTTCTTCTTCTTCTTCTTCTTCGTCCTCTACTTCTTCTTCTTCTTCTTCTCCTTCTCCTTCTTCTTTTTTTCTTCATCATCATCATCTTATTCTTCTTCTTCAACTCCTTCTTGTTCTTCTTCTTCTTCTTTTTCTTCATCTTCTTCTTCTTCTAATTCTCCTTTTTCCTCTTCTTCTTCTACTTCTTCTTCCTCCTCCTCTTCTTCTTCTTCTTCTTCTTCCTCAACTTCTTCTTCATCCACTTCTTCTTCTTCTTCTTCTTCTTCCTTTTCTTCATCTTCTTTCACTTCTTCTTCTTCTTCCTCCTCTACTTCCTTTTCTTCTTCTTCTTCTTCTTCTTCTTTTACAACTCTTCTTCTTTTTCTTTTTCTTCTTCTTCTTCTTTACGTTCTTCTTCCTCTTCTGCTTCTTTTTCTTCTTCTTCTACCTCTTCCTCATCTATTTCTTCTTCTTCTTTTTTCTCTTTTTCTTCTCCTTATCATCTTCTTCTTCATCATCATCTTCTTCTCCTTCTTCATCTTCTACTTCTTCCCCTTTTTCTTTTTCTTCTTCTACTTCTTCTTCTTCTATTACTACTTCTTCGTCTTCTTCATCATCTTGTATTTCTTGTTCTACTTTGTTTTTTTCTATTTTGTTATCGTCTTTTTTATCTTCTTCTTTTTCTTCTTCTACTTCTTTTTCTTCTTCTTTTTCTTCTTCTTCTTCCTCTTCCTCTACTTCCTCCACTTCACCTTTTGCTTCTTCTTCTTCTTCTTCTTCATTTTCTTCTTTAACTTCTTCTTCTTTTTCTTCTTCTTCATCTCCTTCATCTTCTTCTTCTTATTATTCTTCTTCTTCTTCCCCATCTTTCTCTTCGTGCTCTTCTTCTTCTTCTTCTTCTTCCCCTTCTTCCTCCTCTTGTTCTTCTTGTTTTTGTTGTTGCTGCTGTTCTTCTTCTCTTCTTCTTCTTCTTCTTCTTTGGCTTCTTCTTCTTTTTCTTCTTCTTCTACTTCTTCTTCTTCTTCTTCTTCTTCTTTTCAATCTTCTTCTTGTTCCTCTTCTTCTTCTTCTTCTTCTTCTATTTCTTCTTCTTCTTCTATTTCTTCTTCTTCTTCTTCCTCTTCTTCCTCTACTTTCCCTTCTTCTTCTTCTTCCTCCTCTTCTTCCTCTTCTTCTTCTTCTTCTACTTGCTCTTCTTCTGCTTCTTTTTCTTCTTCTTCTATTTTATCTTCTTGGTCTTCTTCTTCATATTGTTCTTCTTCTGCTGCTTCTACTTCTTCCTCTTCTTCTTCTTTACCTTCTTTTTCTTCTTCTTCTTCTTCTTATTCTTCTTCTTCTACTTCTTCCACTTCGTCTTCTATTTTTTATTCTTCTTCATACTTTTCTTCTTCCTTATCATCTTCTTCTTCTTCATCATCAACTTCTTCTTCTTCTTCTCCTTCTTTGTCTTCTTCTTCTTCTTCTTCTTCCTCTTCTTCTCCTTCTTTCTTTTCTTCTTCTTCTACTACTACTTCTTCTTCTTCTTCTTCTTCGTTTTCTTCTTCTTCTTCTTTTTCTTCTTCTTCTTCTTCTTCTTTCATCCTTATCGACTTCTTCTTCTACTTCTTCCTCTTCTGCTTCTTCATCTTCTTCTTTTTCTACTTCTTCTTCTTCTTCCTCCTCCTCTTCGTCTTCTTCCTCTTCCTCTTCTTTTTCTTTTTCTTCTTCCTCCTCTTCTTCTTCTCCATCTTGCAATTATTCATGTTCTTCTTCTTTTTCTACTTCTTCAA
>JAIUJO010001931.1:0-35079 GCA_023846275.1 Vanilla planifolia | reverse complement strand
TGGATGTTTTGACATTTGAGTCTCATCTTGCTAATGAAGCAACAAGGTGACAACCTGGGATTATTGCATAGTTTGTGTACGAAATAATAAAATATAGAAATTCCTTTTGATGATTTGTAATTTTTAGTGCTTTTGAAAAAAAAAAATTCATAAAGCAGATTGACTGCATAGAAAAACATAATAAAAATAAAACATACATTCCTTCATGCCCTCTTTTGGTGGTTTCAAGAGCATTGATATCACACTTGTAAAGCAGCTCATCCATCATGAAGCATACAAATAGCCTTGTTAATAGTTGCACAATTCAACATCATAACACAGTAGGAATAGAAGCTATAGCAAAAGTTACTTAGTCGTCATAACCAGCATCTTACATCAACAAGAATATTTTTTTTTATCTCTCCAACATCCATTGGACGTTAAACAGTTTCCTTGCATTTTCAAATTAAAATTTATAACAAGATTACCATTAAAAAAAAAGAAAAAACTCAGGAAGCTTCCTTTCGAGAACGAGTAACAAATTAAGAAATAGACAAATCAGTGAGTCGCATTTAGGAAATTACTCGGGTTATGTCAGAGACAGAATCCAATGTGTGCTACAATATTACAGGGTTCAGTTCCTCTGAAACCTTAGCACGACCAAATTGGATTTGACACGAACAGGACTAACTCATCGGACGCTAGCATGAATTGCCAAGGGAACTAGTCGAACTATAGTAGAGTACAGTTACCCGATTCAACACAAGAAAAAAGGCAGGTAGGGGTAGAACTATCTCGATGGCATTCTCGAGAAGGAGATCGTCTTGCGGATTCCACTTGTTGAAAGAGGTGAGAGCGCCCATGTCCCTTGATTATGCCGATCACTAGCACGCCTGAGACTGGAGTTTTTGTGAGTATTAAAAAAGGATAACGAAAAGAAAGGCGGTGAAAGAGAAGCCGGCGAGGGCATCACGCGAAAACATAATCTTCTTTTCCCTTTAAAGAGATCTGTGCAACTATTTGGTCGTAAGCTATGCCTTCCATATATTGTCTTAGATCTATTTAAATAAAATTTTAAATTATTTTAATATTTAACTAATGCAAAATAAATATTTTTATTTTCCACAAATATTTAACAATCGTTCATGAAAAAGAAGCACCTGCAAAAAGAAGGTAATTCTATGTATTTATTTTATTTTTACACAAACAAATCATATTAAAATAATTGCTAATGTAATCACATAATACTTATTATCCTAGTATTACTCTCTATCCATTCGTTCAATTTTTTATAAGAGTAATTCTAAAACATAATCAAATCAGAGTTTAAAATATATTTTTTAATCTATAAAAATAATATAAAGTAAATTTTTTTTAAAGTAATATTATGAAAAGTTTAAAACTACTTTAATTATTTTATAATATCAATTATTTAACTAAATATTATCAATTATAAATTTTTAATGATATTTTTCAAATTAATTTTTTTATTAATCATTTACAATATTTAACAACATATATATTAATCAAAGCATTAATTTAAATTTAAATAATCTTGTACTCTACTTGCTTCTAAAATCCTGTTTTATTATTAATTATTACTAGATTTTAAAATGTCAACATTTACCTTCATATTTCTAAATGGTAAGCCTGAAGAACCCACTGCTAAATCTTCTAAACAAGATTTTTCTAATTCCTTGTATGTAATCAACTAATAATAATTTTATGACACCAGATTCTTGCACCACTAAAAAATTCAAAAATTTTAGCATAATTCTATGAGATAATAAGGTAAAAAAAATTAAAATACAACTTTTTAGATAAGAAATGAAAAATATCATGAAAAAATAAATATTTTTCTTAGAATGGTATTCATTCAAAACAAAGTATGCTAAAATAGCTCGAGTCATGATGAGAGTATTTTTCATGTGGATATCTTAACTAAGGATAACCTCTCATTAATTTTGGGATGAGCTTAGAAAATTTTTCCAACGCTCATTAATTATTAAGTAATCATGTTCGTCACAGGCTCATCCATATAAGAGCTCTCTGCTTTATAAGATTGTTGTCCTCAGGTTTGTAATCACACTAGGAAGAGCTCTTCTTATGGATAGTTGATCAAAAAAAGAAGTTACAATCCCTAATCATTAACAATAAACCTCAATTTCATAGAGTAGTGTGACTCCCTAATCATATAGCTTCACAATTCTATATCCACAAAATATTTTTTCTTAAAGACCTAGCACATTACATCATTTCTACTATTTCTAGCACATTATCTTATTTCTAATTGTTCTAAATCTCTCGATTTATAGATTACAAAAATAAAAATACAAGATGTATACGCCACAATTATTACAATAAACTACGCATAAAGAAGCTTCAATATCAACAAATATTATACAGAATGGGTAACTTCACATATAAAAGCACTCGAACGGTTATGGATAGAACGAGTGAAAGATTAGAGTAAAACATATTAAGGATAGATTTATCCTTACTTTCATAGGAGGGTATAGGATTAGCCTTCAATTCATAAGATATTCTCAAAAGAACAATTTGTAAACTCTAAGTCCAATAATAACTTTTAATAAAGCCCTAAAGTAGTCTAAATGAGGCTTGGAAAACAAAATATATTGAAAATAATGATGTTACTTTGAATGCTAAAGTTAAAAGAAATCTTCATACTGGATCAAATTGGATGTTTTGACATTTGAGTCTCATCTTGCTAATGAAGCAACAAGGTGACAACCTGGGATTATTGCATAGTTTGTGTACGAAATAATAAAATATAGAAATTCCTTTTGATGATTTGTAATTTTTAGTGCTTTTGAAAAAAAAAATTCATAAAGCAGATTGACTGCATAGAAAAACATAATAAAAATAAAACATACATTCCTTCATGCCCTCTTTTGGTGGTTTCAAGAGCATTGATATCACACTTGTAAAGCAGCTCATCCATCATGAAGCATACAAATAGCCTTGTTAATAGTTGCACAATTCAACATCATAACACAGTAGGAATAGAAGCTATAGCAAAAGTTACTTAGTCGTCATAACCAGCATCTTACATCAACAAGAATATTTTTTTTTATCTCTCCAACATCCATTGGACGTTAAACAGTTTCCTTGCATTTTCAAATTAAAATTTATAACAAGATTACCATTAAAAAAAAAGAAAAAACTCAGGAAGCTTCCTTTCGAGAACGAGTAACAAATTAAGAAATAGACAAATCAGTGAGTCGCATTTAGGAAATTACTCGGGTTATGTCAGAGACAGAATCCAATGTGTGCTACAATATTACAGGGTTCAGTTCCTCTGAAACCTTAGCACGACCAAATTGGATTTGACACGAACAGGACTAACTCATCGGACGCTAGCATGAATTGCCAAGGGAACTAGTCGAACTATAGTAGAGTACAGTTACCCGATTCAACACAAGAAAAAAGGCAGGTAGGGGTAGAACTATCTCGATGGCATTCTCGAGAAGGAGATCGTCTTGCGGATTCCACTTGTTGAAAGAGGTGAGAGCGCCCATGTCCCTTGATTATGCCGATCACTAGCACGCCTGAGACTGGAGTTTTTGTGAGTATTAAAAAAGGATAACGAAAAGAAAGGCGGTGAAAGAGAAGCCGGCGAGGGCATCACGCGAAAACATAATCTTCTTTTCCCTTTAAAGAGATCTGTGCAACTATTTGGTCGTAAGCTATGCCTTCCATATATTGTCTTAGATCTATTTAAATAAAATTTTAAATTATTTTAATATTTAACTAATGCAAAATAAATATTTTTATTTTCCACAAATATTTAACAATCGTTCATGAAAAAGAAGCACCTGCAAAAAGAAGGTAATTCTATGTATTTATTTTATTTTTACACAAACAAATCATATTAAAATAATTGCTAATGTAATCACATAATACTTATTATCCTAGTATTACTCTCTATCCATTCGTTCAATTTTTTATAAGAGTAATTCTAAAACATAATCAAATCAGAGTTTAAAATATATTTTTTAATCTATAAAAATAATATAAAGTAAATTTTTTTTAAAGTAATATTATGAAAAGTTTAAAACTACTTTAATTATTTTATAATATCAATTATTTAACTAAATATTATCAATTATAAATTTTTAATGATATTTTTCAAATTAATTTTTTTATTAATCATTTACAATATTTAACAACATATATATTAATCAAAGCATTAATTTAAATTTAAATAATCTTGTACTCTACTTGCTTCTAAAATCCTGTTTTATTATTAATTATTACTAGATTTTAAAATGTCAACATTTACCTTCAATATTTCTAAATGGTAAGCCTGAAGAACCCACTGCTAAATCTTCTAAACAAGATTTTTCTAATTCCTTGTATGTAATCAACTAATAATAATTTTATGACACCAGATTCTTGCACCACTAAAAAATTCAAAAATTTTAGCATAATTCTATGAGATAATAAGGTAAAAAAAATTAAAATACAACTTTTTAGATAAGAAATGAAAAATATCATGAAAAAATAAATATTTTTCTTAGAATGGTATTCATTCAAAACAAAGTATGCTAAAATAGCTCGAGTCATGATGAGAGTATTTTTCATGTGGATATCTTAACTAAGGATAACCTCTCATTAATTTTGGGATGAGCTTAGAAAATTTTTCCAACGCTCATTAATTATTAAGTAATCATGTTCGTCACAGGCTCATCCATATAAGAGCTCTCTGCTTTATAAGATTGTTGTCCTCAGGTTTGTAATCACACTAGGAAGAGCTCTTCTTATGGATAGTTGATCAAAAAAAGAAGTTACAATCCCTAATCATTAACAATAAACCTCAATTTCATAGAGTAGTGTGACTCCCTAATCATATAGCTTCACAATTCTATATCCACAAAATATTTTTTCTTAAAGACCTAGCACATTACATCATTTCTACTATTTCTAGCACATTATCTTATTTCTAATTGTTCTAAATCTCTCGATTTATAGATTACAAAAATAAAAATACAAGATGTATACGCCACAATTATTACAATAAACTACGCATAAAGAAGCTTCAATATCAACAAATATTATACAGAATGGGTAACTTCACATATAAAAGCACTCGAACGGTTATGGATAGAACGAGTGAAAGATTAGAGTAAAACATATTAAGGATAGATTTATCCTTACTTTCATAGGAGGGTATAGGATTAGCCTTCAATTCATAAGATATTCTCAAAAGAACAATTTGTAAACTCTAAGTCCAATAATAACTTTTAATAAAGCCCTAAAGTAGTCTAAATGAGGCTTGGAAAACAAAATATATTGAAAATAATGATGTTACTTTGAATGCTAAAGTTAAAAGAAATCTTCATACTGGATCAAATTGGATGTTTTGACATTTGAGTCTCATCTTGCTAATGAAGCAACAAGGTGACAACCTGGGATTATTGCATAGTTTGTGTACGAAATAATAAAATATAGAAATTCCTTTTGATGATTTGTAATTTTTAGTGCTTTTGAAAAAAAAAATTCATAAAGCAGATTGACTGCATAGAAAAACATAATAAAAATAAAACATACATTCCTTCATGCCCTCTTTTGGTGGTTTCAAGAGCATTGATATCACACTTGTAAAGCAGCTCATCCATCATGAAGCATACAAATAGCCTTGTTAATAGTTGCACAATTCAACATCATAACACAGTAGGAATAGAAGCTATAGCAAAAGTTACTTAGTCGTCATAACCAGCATCTTACATCAACAAGAATATTTTTTTTTATCTCTCCAACATCCATTGGACGTTAAACAGTTTCCTTGCATTTTCAAATTAAAATTTATAACAAGATTACCATTAAAAAAAAAGAAAAAACTCAGGAAGCTTCCTTTCGAGAACGAGTAACAAATTAAGAAATAGACAAATCAGTGAGTCGCATTTAGGAAATTACTCGGGTTATGTCAGAGACAGAATCCAATGTGTGCTACAATATTACAGGGTTCAGTTCCTCTGAAACCTTAGCACGACCAAATTGGATTTGACACGAACAGGACTAACTCATCGGACGCTAGCATGAATTGCCAAGGGAACTAGTCGAACTATAGTAGAGTACAGTTACCCGATTCAACACAAGAAAAAAGGCAGGTAGGGGTAGAACTATCTCGATGGCATTCTCGAGAAGGAGATCGTCTTGCGGATTCCACTTGTTGAAAGAGGTGAGAGCGCCCATGTCCCTTGATTATGCCGATCACTAGCACGCCTGAGACTGGAGTTTTTGTGAGTATTAAAAAAGGATAACGAAAAGAAAGGCGGTGAAAGAGAAGCCGGCGAGGGCATCACGCGAAAACATAATCTTCTTTTCCCTTTAAAGAGATCTGTGCAACTATTTGGTCGTAAGCTATGCCTTCCATATATTGTCTTAGATCTATTTAAATAAAATTTTAAATTATTTTAATATTTAACTAATGCAAAATAAATATTTTTATTTTCCACAAATATTTAACAATCGTTCATGAAAAAGAAGCACCTGCAAAAAGAAGGTAATTCTATGTATTTATTTTATTTTTACACAAACAAATCATATTAAAATAATTGCTAATGTAATCACATAATACTTATTATCCTAGTATTACTCTCTATCCATTCGTTCAATTTTTTATAAGAGTAATTCTAAAACATAATCAAATCAGAGTTTAAAATATATTTTTTAATCTATAAAAATAATATAAAGTAAATTTTTTTTAAAGTAATATTATGAAAAGTTTAAAACTACTTTAATTATTTTATAATATCAATTATTTAACTAAATATTATCAATTATAAATTTTTAATGATATTTTTCAAATTAATTTTTTTATTAATCATTTACAATATTTAACAACATATATATTAATCAAAGCATTAATTTAAATTTAAATAATCTTGTACTCTACTTGCTTCTAAAATCCTGTTTTATTATTAATTATTACTAGATTTTAAAATGTCAACATTTACCTTCAATATTTCTAAATGGTAAGCCTGAAGAACCCACTGCTAAATCTTCTAAACAAGATTTTTCTAATTCCTTGTATGTAATCAACTAATAATAATTTTATGACACCAGATTCTTGCACCACTAAAAAATTCAAAAATTTTAGCATAATTCTATGAGATAATAAGGTAAAAAAAATTAAAATACAACTTTTTAGATAAGAAATGAAAAATATCATGAAAAAATAAATATTTTTCTTAGAATGGTATTCATTCAAAACAAAGTATGCTAAAATAGCTCGAGTCATGATGAGAGTATTTTTCATGTGGATATCTTAACTAAGGATAACCTCTCATTAATTTTGGGATGAGCTTAGAAAATTTTTCCAACGCTCATTAATTATTAAGTAATCATGTTCGTCACAGGCTCATCCATATAAGAGCTCTCTGCTTTATAAGATTGTTGTCCTCAGGTTTGTAATCACACTAGGAAGAGCTCTTCTTATGGATAGTTGATCAAAAAAAGAAGTTACAATCCCTAATCATTAACAATAAACCTCAATTTCATAGAGTAGTGTGACTCCCTAATCATATAGCTTCACAATTCTATATCCACAAAATATTTTTTCTTAAAGACCTAGCACATTACATCATTTCTACTATTTCTAGCACATTATCTTATTTCTAATTGTTCTAAATCTCTCGATTTATAGATTACAAAAATAAAAATACAAGATGTATACGCCACAATTATTACAATAAACTACGCATAAAGAAGCTTCAATATCAACAAATATTATACAGAATGGGTAACTTCACATATAAAAGCACTCGAACGGTTATGGATAGAACGAGTGAAAGATTAGAGTAAAACATATTAAGGATAGATTTATCCTTACTTTCATAGGAGGGTATAGGATTAGCCTTCAATTCATAAGATATTCTCAAAAGAACAATTTGTAAACTCTAAGTCCAATAATAACTTTTAATAAAGCCCTAAAGTAGTCTAAATGAGGCTTGGAAAACAAAATATATTGAAAATAATGATGTTACTTTGAATGCTAAAGTTAAAAGAAATCTTCATACTGGATCAAATTGGATGTTTTGACATTTGAGTCTCATCTTGCTAATGAAGCAACAAGGTGACAACCTGGGATTATTGCATAGTTTGTGTACGAAATAATAAAATATAGAAATTCCTTTTGATGATTTGTAATTTTTAGTGCTTTTGAAAAAAAAAATTCATAAAGCAGATTGACTGCATAGAAAAACATAATAAAAATAAAACATACATTCCTTCATGCCCTCTTTTGGTGGTTTCAAGAGCATTGATATCACACTTGTAAAGCAGCTCATCCATCATGAAGCATACAAATAGCCTTGTTAATAGTTGCACAATTCAACATCATAACACAGTAGGAATAGAAGCTATAGCAAAAGTTACTTAGTCGTCATAACCAGCATCTTACATCAACAAGAATATTTTTTTTTATCTCTCCAACATCCATTGGACGTTAAACAGTTTCCTTGCATTTTCAAATTAAAATTTATAACAAGATTACCATTAAAAAAAAAGAAAAAACTCAGGAAGCTTCCTTTCGAGAACGAGTAACAAATTAAGAAATAGACAAATCAGTGAGTCGCATTTAGGAAATTACTCGGGTTATGTCAGAGACAGAATCCAATGTGTGCTACAATATTACAGGGTTCAGTTCCTCTGAAACCTTAGCACGACCAAATTGGATTTGACACGAACAGGACTAACTCATCGGACGCTAGCATGAATTGCCAAGGGAACTAGTCGAACTATAGTAGAGTACAGTTACCCGATTCAACACAAGAAAAAAGGCAGGTAGGGGTAGAACTATCTCGATGGCATTCTCGAGAAGGAGATCGTCTTGCGGATTCCACTTGTTGAAAGAGGTGAGAGCGCCCATGTCCCTTGATTATGCCGATCACTAGCACGCCTGAGACTGGAGTTTTTGTGAGTATTAAAAAAGGATAACGAAAAGAAAGGCGGTGAAAGAGAAGCCGGCGAGGGCATCACGCGAAAACATAATCTTCTTTTCCCTTTAAAGAGATCTGTGCAACTATTTGGTCGTAAGCTATGCCTTCCATATATTGTCTTAGATCTATTTAAATAAAATTTTAAATTATTTTAATATTTAACTAATGCAAAATAAATATTTTTATTTTCCACAAATATTTAACAATCGTTCATGAAAAAGAAGCACCTGCAAAAAGAAGGTAATTCTATGTATTTATTTTATTTTTACACAAACAAATCATATTAAAATAATTGCTAATGTAATCACATAATACTTATTATCCTAGTATTACTCTCTATCCATTCGTTCAATTTTTTATAAGAGTAATTCTAAAACATAATCAAATCAGAGTTTAAAATATATTTTTTAATCTATAAAAATAATATAAAGTAAATTTTTTTTAAAGTAATATTATGAAAAGTTTAAAACTACTTTAATTATTTTATAATATCAATTATTTAACTAAATATTATCAATTATAAATTTTTAATGATATTTTTCAAATTAATTTTTTTATTAATCATTTACAATATTTAACAACATATATATTAATCAAAGCATTAATTTAAATTTAAATAATCTTGTACTCTACTTGCTTCTAAAATCCTGTTTTATTATTAATTATTACTAGATTTTAAAATGTCAACATTTACCTTCAATATTTCTAAATGGTAAGCCTGAAGAACCCACTGCTAAATCTTCTAAACAAGATTTTTCTAATTCCTTGTATGTAATCAACTAATAATAATTTTATGACACCAGATTCTTGCACCACTAAAAAATTCAAAAATTTTAGCATAATTCTATGAGATAATAAGGTAAAAAAAATTAAAATACAACTTTTTAGATAAGAAATGAAAAATATCATGAAAAAATAAATATTTTTCTTAGAATGGTATTCATTCAAAACAAAGTATGCTAAAATAGCTCGAGTCATGATGAGAGTATTTTTCATGTGGATATCTTAACTAAGGATAACCTCTCATTAATTTTGGGATGAGCTTAGAAAATTTTTCCAACGCTCATTAATTATTAAGTAATCATGTTCGTCACAGGCTCATCCATATAAGAGCTCTCTGCTTTATAAGATTGTTGTCCTCAGGTTTGTAATCACACTAGGAAGAGCTCTTCTTATGGATAGTTGATCAAAAAAAGAAGTTACAATCCCTAATCATTAACAATAAACCTCAATTTCATAGAGTAGTGTGACTCCCTAATCATATAGCTTCACAATTCTATATCCACAAAATATTTTTTCTTAAAGACCTAGCACATTACATCATTTCTACTATTTCTAGCACATTATCTTATTTCTAATTGTTCTAAATCTCTCGATTTATAGATTACAAAAATAAAAATACAAGATGTATACGCCACAATTATTACAATAAACTACGCATAAAGAAGCTTCAATATCAACAAATATTATACAGAATGGGTAACTTCACATATAAAAGCACTCGAACGGTTATGGATAGAACGAGTGAAAGATTAGAGTAAAACATATTAAGGATAGATTTATCCTTACTTTCATAGGAGGGTATAGGATTAGCCTTCAATTCATAAGATATTCTCAAAAGAACAATTTGTAAACTCTAAGTCCAATAATAACTTTTAATAAAGCCCTAAAGTAGTCTAAATGAGGCTTGGAAAACAAAATATATTGAAAATAATGATGTTACTTTGAATGCTAAAGTTAAAAGAAATCTTCATACTGGATCAAATTGGATGTTTTGACATTTGAGTCTCATCTTGCTAATGAAGCAACAAGGTGACAACCTGGGATTATTGCATAGTTTGTGTACGAAATAATAAAATATAGAAATTCCTTTTGATGATTTGTAATTTTTAGTGCTTTTGAAAAAAAAAATTCATAAAGCAGATTGACTGCATAGAAAAACATAATAAAAATAAAACATACATTCCTTCATGCCCTCTTTTGGTGGTTTCAAGAGCATTGATATCACACTTGTAAAGCAGCTCATCCATCATGAAGCATACAAATAGCCTTGTTAATAGTTGCACAATTCAACATCATAACACAGTAGGAATAGAAGCTATAGCAAAAGTTACTTAGTCGTCATAACCAGCATCTTACATCAACAAGAATATTTTTTTTTATCTCTCCAACATCCATTGGACGTTAAACAGTTTCCTTGCATTTTCAAATTAAAATTTATAACAAGATTACCATTAAAAAAAAAGAAAAAACTCAGGAAGCTTCCTTTCGAGAACGAGTAACAAATTAAGAAATAGACAAATCAGTGAGTCGCATTTAGGAAATTACTCGGGTTATGTCAGAGACAGAATCCAATGTGTGCTACAATATTACAGGGTTCAGTTCCTCTGAAACCTTAGCACGACCAAATTGGATTTGACACGAACAGGACTAACTCATCGGACGCTAGCATGAATTGCCAAGGGAACTAGTCGAACTATAGTAGAGTACAGTTACCCGATTCAACACAAGAAAAAAGGCAGGTAGGGGTAGAACTATCTCGATGGCATTCTCGAGAAGGAGATCGTCTTGCGGATTCCACTTGTTGAAAGAGGTGAGAGCGCCCATGTCCCTTGATTATGCCGATCACTAGCACGCCTGAGACTGGAGTTTTTGTGAGTATTAAAAAAGGATAACGAAAAGAAAGGCGGTGAAAGAGAAGCCGGCGAGGGCATCACGCGAAAACATAATCTTCTTTTCCCTTTAAAGAGATCTGTGCAACTATTTGGTCGTAAGCTATGCCTTCCATATATTGTCTTAGATCTATTTAAATAAAATTTTAAATTATTTTAATATTTAACTAATGCAAAATAAATATTTTTATTTTCCACAAATATTTAACAATCGTTCATGAAAAAGAAGCACCTGCAAAAAGAAGGTAATTCTATGTATTTATTTTATTTTTACACAAACAAATCATATTAAAATAATTGCTAATGTAATCACATAATACTTATTATCCTAGTATTACTCTCTATCCATTCGTTCAATTTTTTATAAGAGTAATTCTAAAACATAATCAAATCAGAGTTTAAAATATATTTTTTAATCTATAAAAATAATATAAAGTAAATTTTTTTTAAAGTAATATTATGAAAAGTTTAAAACTACTTTAATTATTTTATAATATCAATTATTTAACTAAATATTATCAATTATAAATTTTTAATGATATTTTTCAAATTAATTTTTTTATTAATCATTTACAATATTTAACAACATATATATTAATCAAAGCATTAATTTAAATTTAAATAATCTTGTACTCTACTTGCTTCTAAAATCCTGTTTTATTATTAATTATTACTAGATTTTAAAATGTCAACATTTACCTTCAATATTTCTAAATGGTAAGCCTGAAGAACCCACTGCTAAATCTTCTAAACAAGATTTTTCTAATTCCTTGTATGTAATCAACTAATAATAATTTTATGACACCAGATTCTTGCACCACTAAAAAATTCAAAAATTTTAGCATAATTCTATGAGATAATAAGGTAAAAAAAATTAAAATACAACTTTTTAGATAAGAAATGAAAAATATCATGAAAAAATAAATATTTTTCTTAGAATGGTATTCATTCAAAACAAAGTATGCTAAAATAGCTCGAGTCATGATGAGAGTATTTTTCATGTGGATATCTTAACTAAGGATAACCTCTCATTAATTTTGGGATGAGCTTAGAAAATTTTTCCAACGCTCATTAATTATTAAGTAATCATGTTCGTCACAGGCTCATCCATATAAGAGCTCTCTGCTTTATAAGATTGTTGTCCTCAGGTTTGTAATCACACTAGGAAGAGCTCTTCTTATGGATAGTTGATCAAAAAAAGAAGTTACAATCCCTAATCATTAACAATAAACCTCAATTTCATAGAGTAGTGTGACTCCCTAATCATATAGCTTCACAATTCTATATCCACAAAATATTTTTTCTTAAAGACCTAGCACATTACATCATTTCTACTATTTCTAGCACATTATCTTATTTCTAATTGTTCTAAATCTCTCGATTTATAGATTACAAAAATAAAAATACAAGATGTATACGCCACAATTATTACAATAAACTACGCATAAAGAAGCTTCAATATCAACAAATATTATACAGAATGGGTAACTTCACATATAAAAGCACTCGAACGGTTATGGATAGAACGAGTGAAAGATTAGAGTAAAACATATTAAGGATAGATTTATCCTTACTTTCATAGGAGGGTATAGGATTAGCCTTCAATTCATAAGATATTCTCAAAAGAACAATTTGTAAACTCTAAGTCCAATAATAACTTTTAATAAAGCCCTAAAGTAGTCTAAATGAGGCTTGGAAAACAAAATATATTGAAAATAATGATGTTACTTTGAATGCTAAAGTTAAAAGAAATCTTCATACTGGATCAAATTGGATGTTTTGACATTTGAGTCTCATCTTGCTAATGAAGCAACAAGGTGACAACCTGGGATTATTGCATAGTTTGTGTACGAAATAATAAAATATAGAAATTCCTTTTGATGATTTGTAATTTTTAGTGCTTTTGAAAAAAAAAATTCATAAAGCAGATTGACTGCATAGAAAAACATAATAAAAATAAAACATACATTCCTTCATGCCCTCTTTTGGTGGTTTCAAGAGCATTGATATCACACTTGTAAAGCAGCTCATCCATCATGAAGCATACAAATAGCCTTGTTAATAGTTGCACAATTCAACATCATAACACAGTAGGAATAGAAGCTATAGCAAAAGTTACTTAGTCGTCATAACCAGCATCTTACATCAACAAGAATATTTTTTTTTATCTCTCCAACATCCATTGGACGTTAAACAGTTTCCTTGCATTTTCAAATTAAAATTTATAACAAGATTACCATTAAAAAAAAAGAAAAAACTCAGGAAGCTTCCTTTCGAGAACGAGTAACAAATTAAGAAATAGACAAATCAGTGAGTCGCATTTAGGAAATTACTCGGGTTATGTCAGAGACAGAATCCAATGTGTGCTACAATATTACAGGGTTCAGTTCCTCTGAAACCTTAGCACGACCAAATTGGATTTGACACGAACAGGACTAACTCATCGGACGCTAGCATGAATTGCCAAGGGAACTAGTCGAACTATAGTAGAGTACAGTTACCCGATTCAACACAAGAAAAAAGGCAGGTAGGGGTAGAACTATCTCGATGGCATTCTCGAGAAGGAGATCGTCTTGCGGATTCCACTTGTTGAAAGAGGTGAGAGCGCCCATGTCCCTTGATTATGCCGATCACTAGCACGCCTGAGACTGGAGTTTTTGTGAGTATTAAAAAAGGATAACGAAAAGAAAGGCGGTGAAAGAGAAGCCGGCGAGGGCATCACGCGAAAACATAATCTTCTTTTCCCTTTAAAGAGATCTGTGCAACTATTTGGTCGTAAGCTATGCCTTCCATATATTGTCTTAGATCTATTTAAATAAAATTTTAAATTATTTTAATATTTAACTAATGCAAAATAAATATTTTTATTTTCCACAAATATTTAACAATCGTTCATGAAAAAGAAGCACCTGCAAAAAGAAGGTAATTCTATGTATTTATTTTATTTTTACACAAACAAATCATATTAAAATAATTGCTAATGTAATCACATAATACTTATTATCCTAGTATTACTCTCTATCCATTCGTTCAATTTTTTATAAGAGTAATTCTAAAACATAATCAAATCAGAGTTTAAAATATATTTTTTAATCTATAAAAATAATATAAAGTAAATTTTTTTTAAAGTAATATTATGAAAAGTTTAAAACTACTTTAATTATTTTATAATATCAATTATTTAACTAAATATTATCAATTATAAATTTTTAATGATATTTTTCAAATTAATTTTTTTATTAATCATTTACAATATTTAACAACATATATATTAATCAAAGCATTAATTTAAATTTAAATAATCTTGTACTCTACTTGCTTCTAAAATCCTGTTTTATTATTAATTATTACTAGATTTTAAAATGTCAACATTTACCTTCAATATTTCTAAATGGTAAGCCTGAAGAACCCACTGCTAAATCTTCTAAACAAGATTTTTCTAATTCCTTGTATGTAATCAACTAATAATAATTTTATGACACCAGATTCTTGCACCACTAAAAAATTCAAAAATTTTAGCATAATTCTATGAGATAATAAGGTAAAAAAAATTAAAATACAACTTTTTAGATAAGAAATGAAAAATATCATGAAAAAATAAATATTTTTCTTAGAATGGTATTCATTCAAAACAAAGTATGCTAAAATAGCTCGAGTCATGATGAGAGTATTTTTCATGTGGATATCTTAACTAAGGATAACCTCTCATTAATTTTGGGATGAGCTTAGAAAATTTTTCCAACGCTCATTAATTATTAAGTAATCATGTTCGTCACAGGCTCATCCATATAAGAGCTCTCTGCTTTATAAGATTGTTGTCCTCAGGTTTGTAATCACACTAGGAAGAGCTCTTCTTATGGATAGTTGATCAAAAAAAGAAGTTACAATCCCTAATCATTAACAATAAACCTCAATTTCATAGAGTAGTGTGACTCCCTAATCATATAGCTTCACAATTCTATATCCACAAAATATTTTTTCTTAAAGACCTAGCACATTACATCATTTCTACTATTTCTAGCACATTATCTTATTTCTAATTGTTCTAAATCTCTCGATTTATAGATTACAAAAATAAAAATACAAGATGTATACGCCACAATTATTACAATAAACTACGCATAAAGAAGCTTCAATATCAACAAATATTATACAGAATGGGTAACTTCACATATAAAAGCACTCGAACGGTTATGGATAGAACGAGTGAAAGATTAGAGTAAAACATATTAAGGATAGATTTATCCTTACTTTCATAGGAGGGTATAGGATTAGCCTTCAATTCATAAGATATTCTCAAAAGAACAATTTGTAAACTCTAAGTCCAATAATAACTTTTAATAAAGCCCTAAAGTAGTCTAAATGAGGCTTGGAAAACAAAATATATTGAAAATAATGATGTTACTTTGAATGCTAAAGTTAAAAGAAATCTTCATACTGGATCAAATTGGATGTTTTGACATTTGAGTCTCATCTTGCTAATGAAGCAACAAGGTGACAACCTGGGATTATTGCATAGTTTGTGTACGAAATAATAAAATATAGAAATTCCTTTTGATGATTTGTAATTTTTAGTGCTTTTGAAAAAAAAAATTCATAAAGCAGATTGACTGCATAGAAAAACATAATAAAAATAAAACATACATTCCTTCATGCCCTCTTTTGGTGGTTTCAAGAGCATTGATATCACACTTGTAAAGCAGCTCATCCATCATGAAGCATACAAATAGCCTTGTTAATAGTTGCACAATTCAACATCATAACACAGTAGGAATAGAAGCTATAGCAAAAGTTACTTAGTCGTCATAACCAGCATCTTACATCAACAAGAATATTTTTTTTTATCTCTCCAACATCCATTGGACGTTAAACAGTTTCCTTGCATTTTCAAATTAAAATTTATAACAAGATTACCATTAAAAAAAAAGAAAAAACTCAGGAAGCTTCCTTTCGAGAACGAGTAACAAATTAAGAAATAGACAAATCAGTGAGTCGCATTTAGGAAATTACTCGGGTTATGTCAGAGACAGAATCCAATGTGTGCTACAATATTACAGGGTTCAGTTCCTCTGAAACCTTAGCACGACCAAATTGGATTTGACACGAACAGGACTAACTCATCGGACGCTAGCATGAATTGCCAAGGGAACTAGTCGAACTATAGTAGAGTACAGTTACCCGATTCAACACAAGAAAAAAGGCAGGTAGGGGTAGAACTATCTCGATGGCATTCTCGAGAAGGAGATCGTCTTGCGGATTCCACTTGTTGAAAGAGGTGAGAGCGCCCATGTCCCTTGATTATGCCGATCACTAGCACGCCTGAGACTGGAGTTTTTGTGAGTATTAAAAAAGGATAACGAAAAGAAAGGCGGTGAAAGAGAAGCCGGCGAGGGCATCACGCGAAAACATAATCTTCTTTTCCCTTTAAAGAGATCTGTGCAACTATTTGGTCGTAAGCTATGCCTTCCATATATTGTCTTAGATCTATTTAAATAAAATTTTAAATTATTTTAATATTTAACTAATGCAAAATAAATATTTTTATTTTCCACAAATATTTAACAATCGTTCATGAAAAAGAAGCACCTGCAAAAAGAAGGTAATTCTATGTATTTATTTTATTTTTACACAAACAAATCATATTAAAATAATTGCTAATGTAATCACATAATACTTATTATCCTAGTATTACTCTCTATCCATTCGTTCAATTTTTTATAAGAGTAATTCTAAAACATAATCAAATCAGAGTTTAAAATATATTTTTTAATCTATAAAAATAATATAAAGTAAATTTTTTTTAAAGTAATATTATGAAAAGTTTAAAACTACTTTAATTATTTTATAATATCAATTATTTAACTAAATATTATCAATTATAAATTTTTAATGATATTTTTCAAATTAATTTTTTTATTAATCATTTACAATATTTAACAACATATATATTAATCAAAGCATTAATTTAAATTTAAATAATCTTGTACTCTACTTGCTTCTAAAATCCTGTTTTATTATTAATTATTACTAGATTTTAAAATGTCAACATTTACCTTCAATATTTCTAAATGGTAAGCCTGAAGAACCCACTGCTAAATCTTCTAAACAAGATTTTTCTAATTCCTTGTATGTAATCAACTAATAATAATTTTATGACACCAGATTCTTGCACCACTAAAAAATTCAAAAATTTTAGCATAATTCTATGAGATAATAAGGTAAAAAAAATTAAAATACAACTTTTTAGATAAGAAATGAAAAATATCATGAAAAAATAAATATTTTTCTTAGAATGGTATTCATTCAAAACAAAGTATGCTAAAATAGCTCGAGTCATGATGAGAGTATTTTTCATGTGGATATCTTAACTAAGGATAACCTCTCATTAATTTTGGGATGAGCTTAGAAAATTTTTCCAATGCTCATTAATTATTAAGTAATCATGTTCGTCACAGGCTCATCCATATAAGAGCTCTCTGCTTTATAAGATTGTTGTCCTCAGGTTTGTAATCACACTAGGAAGAGCTCTTCTTATGGATAGTTGATCAAAAAAAGAAGTTACAATCCCTAATCATTAACAATAAACCTCAATTTCATAGAGTAGTGTGACTCCCTAATCATATAGCTTCACAATTCTATATCCACAAAATATTTTTTCTTAAAGACCTAGCACATTACATCATTTCTACTATTTCTAGCACATTATCTTATTTCTAATTGTTCTAAATCTCTCGATTTATAGATTACAAAAATAAAAATACAAGATGTATACGCCACAATTATTACAATAAACTACGCATAAAGAAGCTTCAATATCAACAAATATTATACAGAATGGGTAACTTCACATATAAAAGCACTCGAACGGTTATGGATAGAACGAGTGAAAGATTAGAGTAAAACATATTAAGGATAGATTTATCCTTACTTTCATAGGAGGGTATAGGATTAGCCTTCAATTCATAAGATATTCTCAAAAGAACAATTTGTAAACTCTAAGTCCAATAATAACTTTTAATAAAGCCCTAAAGTAGTCTAAATGAGGCTTGGAAAACAAAATATATTGAAAATAATGATGTTACTTTGAATGCTAAAGTTAAAAGAAATCTTCATACTGGATCAAATTGGATGTTTTGACATTTGAGTCTCATCTTGCTAATGAAGCAACAAGGTGACAACCTGGGATTATTGCATAGTTTGTGTACGAAATAATAAAATATAGAAATTCCTTTTGATGATTTGTAATTTTTAGTGCTTTTGAAAAAAAAAATTCATAAAGCAGATTGACTGCATAGAAAAACATAATAAAAATAAAACATACATTCCTTCATGCCCTCTTTTGGTGGTTTCAAGAGCATTGATATCACACTTGTAAAGCAGCTCATCCATCATGAAGCATACAAATAGCCTTGTTAATAGTTGCACAATTCAACATCATAACACAGTAGGAATAGAAGCTATAGCAAAAGTTACTTAGTCGTCATAACCAGCATCTTACATCAACAAGAATATTTTTTTTTATCTCTCCAACATCCATTGGACGTTAAACAGTTTCCTTGCATTTTCAAATTAAAATTTATAACAAGATTACCATTAAAAAAAAAGAAAAAACTCAGGAAGCTTCCTTTCGAGAACGAGTAACAAATTAAGAAATAGACAAATCAGTGAGTCGCATTTAGGAAATTACTCGGGTTATGTCAGAGACAGAATCCAATGTGTGCTACAATATTACAGGGTTCAGTTCCTCTGAAACCTTAGCACGACCAAATTGGATTTGACACGAACAGGACTAACTCATCGGACGCTAGCATGAATTGCCAAGGGAACTAGTCGAACTATAGTAGAGTACAGTTACCCGATTCAACACAAGAAAAAAGGCAGGTAGGGGTAGAACTATCTCGATGGCATTCTCGAGAAGGAGATCGTCTTGCGGATTCCACTTGTTGAAAGAGGTGAGAGCGCCCATGTCCCTTGATTATGCCGATCACTAGCACGCCTGAGACTGGAGTTTTTGTGAGTATTAAAAAAGGATAACGAAAAGAAAGGCGGTGAAAGAGAAGCCGGCGAGGGCATCACGCGAAAACATAATCTTCTTTTCCCTTTAAAGAGATCTGTGCAACTATTTGGTCGTAAGCTATGCCTTCCATATATTGTCTTAGATCTATTTAAATAAAATTTTAAATTATTTTAATATTTAACTAATGCAAAATAAATATTTTTATTTTCCACAAATATTTAACAATCGTTCATGAAAAAGAAGCACCTGCAAAAAGAAGGTAATTCTATGTATTTATTTTATTTTTACACAAACAAATCATATTAAAATAATTGCTAATGTAATCACATAATACTTATTATCCTAGTATTACTCTCTATCCATTCGTTCAATTTTTTATAAGAGTAATTCTAAAACATAATCAAATCAGAGTTTAAAATATATTTTTTAATCTATAAAAATAATATAAAGTAAATTTTTTTTAAAGTAATATTATGAAAAGTTTAAAACTACTTTAATTATTTTATAATATCAATTATTTAACTAAATATTATCAATTATAAATTTTTAATGATATTTTTCAAATTAATTTTTTTATTAATCATTTACAATATTTAACAACATATATATTAATCAAAGCATTAATTTAAATTTAAATAATCTTGTACTCTACTTGCTTCTAAAATCCTGTTTTATTATTAATTATTACTAGATTTTAAAATGTCAACATTTACCTTCAATATTTCTAAATGGTAAGCCTGAAGAACCCACTGCTAAATCTTCTAAACAAGATTTTTCTAATTCCTTGTATGTAATCAACTAATAATAATTTTATGACACCAGATTCTTGCACCACTAAAAAATTCAAAAATTTTAGCATAATTCTATGAGATAATAAGGTAAAAAAAATTAAAATACAACTTTTTAGATAAGAAATGAAAAATATCATGAAAAAATAAATATTTTTCTTAGAATGGTATTCATTCAAAACAAAGTATGCTAAAATAGCTCGAGTCATGATGAGAGTATTTTTCATGTGGATATCTTAACTAAGGATAACCTCTCATTAATTTTGGGATGAGCTTAGAAAATTTTTCCAACGCTCATTAATTATTAAGTAATCATGTTCGTCACAGGCTCATCCATATAAGAGCTCTCTGCTTTATAAGATTGTTGTCCTCAGGTTTGTAATCACACTAGGAAGAGCTCTTCTTATGGATAGTTGATCAAAAAAAGAAGTTACAATCCCTAATCATTAACAATAAACCTCAATTTCATAGAGTAGTGTGACTCCCTAATCATATAGCTTCACAATTCTATATCCACAAAATATTTTTTCTTAAAGACCTAGCACATTACATCATTTCTACTATTTCTAGCACATTATCTTATTTCTAATTGTTCTAAATCTCTCGATTTATAGATTACAAAAATAAAAATACAAGATGTATACGCCACAATTATTACAATAAACTACGCATAAAGAAGCTTCAATATCAACAAATATTATACAGAATGGGTAACTTCACATATAAAAGCACTCGAACGGTTATGGATAGAACGAGTGAAAGATTAGAGTAAAACATATTAAGGATAGATTTATCCTTACTTTCATAGGAGGGTATAGGATTAGCCTTCAATTCATAAGATATTCTCAAAAGAACAATTTGTAAACTCTAAGTCCAATAATAACTTTTAATAAAGCCCTAAAGTAGTCTAAATGAGGCTTGGAAAACAAAATATATTGAAAATAATGATGTTACTTTGAATGCTAAAGTTAAAAGAAATCTTCATACTGGATCAAATTGGATGTTTTGACATTTGAGTCTCATCTTGCTAATGAAGCAACAAGGTGACAACCTGGGATTATTGCATAGTTTGTGTACGAAATAATAAAATATAGAAATTCCTTTTGATGATTTGTAATTTTTAGTGCTTTTGAAAAAAAAAATTCATAAAGCAGATTGACTGCATAGAAAAACATAATAAAAATAAAACATACATTCCTTCATGCCCTCTTTTGGTGGTTTCAAGAGCATTGATATCACACTTGTAAAGCAGCTCATCCATCATGAAGCATACAAATAGCCTTGTTAATAGTTGCACAATTCAACATCATAACACAGTAGGAATAGAAGCTATAGCAAAAGTTACTTAGTCGTCATAACCAGCATCTTACATCAACAAGAATATTTTTTTTTATCTCTCCAACATCCATTGGACGTTAAACAGTTTCCTTGCATTTTCAAATTAAAATTTATAACAAGATTACCATTAAAAAAAAAGAAAAAACTCAGGAAGCTTCCTTTCGAGAACGAGTAACAAATTAAGAAATAGACAAATCAGTGAGTCGCATTTAGGAAATTACTCGGGTTATGTCAGAGACAGAATCCAATGTGTGCTACAATATTACAGGGTTCAGTTCCTCTGAAACCTTAGCACGACCAAATTGGATTTGACACGAACAGGACTAACTCATCGGACGCTAGCATGAATTGCCAAGGGAACTAGTCGAACTATAGTAGAGTACAGTTACCCGATTCAACACAAGAAAAAAGGCAGGTAGGGGTAGAACTATCTCGATGGCATTCTCGAGAAGGAGATCGTCTTGCGGATTCCACTTGTTGAAAGAGGTGAGAGCGCCCATGTCCCTTGATTATGCCGATCACTAGCACGCCTGAGACTGGAGTTTTTGTGAGTATTAAAAAAGGATAACGAAAAGAAAGGCGGTGAAAGAGAAGCCGGCGAGGGCATCACGCGAAAACATAATCTTCTTTTCCCTTTAAAGAGATCTGTGCAACTATTTGGTCGTAAGCTATGCCTTCCATATATTGTCTTAGATCTATTTAAATAAAATTTTAAATTATTTTAATATTTAACTAATGCAAAATAAATATTTTTATTTTCCACAAATATTTAACAATCGTTCATGAAAAAGAAGCACCTGCAAAAAGAAGGTAATTCTATGTATTTATTTTATTTTTACACAAACAAATCATATTAAAATAATTGCTAATGTAATCACATAATACTTATTATCCTAGTATTACTCTCTATCCATTCGTTCAATTTTTTATAAGAGTAATTCTAAAACATAATCAAATCAGAGTTTAAAATATATTTTTTAATCTATAAAAATAATATAAAGTAAATTTTTTTTAAAGTAATATTATGAAAAGTTTAAAACTACTTTAATTATTTTATAATATCAATTATTTAACTAAATATTATCAATTATAAATTTTTAATGATATTTTTCAAATTAATTTTTTTATTAATCATTTACAATATTTAACAACATATATATTAATCAAAGCATTAATTTAAATTTAAATAATCTTGTACTCTACTTGCTTCTAAAATCCTGTTTTATTATTAATTATTACTAGATTTTAAAATGTCAACATTTACCTTCAATATTTCTAAATGGTAAGCCTGAAGAACCCACTGCTAAATCTTCTAAACAAGATTTTTCTAATTCCTTGTATGTAATCAACTAATAATAATTTTATGACACCAGATTCTTGCACCACTAAAAAATTCAAAAATTTTAGCATAATTCTATGAGATAATAAGGTAAAAAAAATTAAAATACAACTTTTTAGATAAGAAATGAAAAATATCATGAAAAAATAAATATTTTTCTTAGAATGGTATTCATTCAAAACAAAGTATGCTAAAATAGCTCGAGTCATGATGAGAGTATTTTTCATGTGGATATCTTAACTAAGGATAACCTCTCATTAATTTTGGGATGAGCTTAGAAAATTTTTCCAACGCTCATTAATTATTAAGTAATCATGTTCGTCACAGGCTCATCCATATAAGAGCTCTCTGCTTTATAAGATTGTTGTCCTCAGGTTTGTAATCACACTAGGAAGAGCTCTTCTTATGGATAGTTGATCAAAAAAAGAAGTTACAATCCCTAATCATTAACAATAAACCTCAATTTCATAGAGTAGTGTGACTCCCTAATCATATAGCTTCACAATTCTATATCCACAAAATATTTTTTCTTAAAGACCTAGCACATTACATCATTTCTACTATTTCTAGCACATTATCTTATTTCTAATTGTTCTAAATCTCTCGATTTATAGATTACAAAAATAAAAATACAAGATGTATACGCCACAATTATTACAATAAACTACGCATAAAGAAGCTTCAATATCAACAAATATTATACAGAATGGGTAACTTCACATATAAAAGCACTCGAACGGTTATGGATAGAACGAGTGAAAGATTAGAGTAAAACATATTAAGGATAGATTTATCCTTACTTTCATAGGAGGGTATAGGATTAGCCTTCAATTCATAAGATATTCTCAAAAGAACAATTTGTAAACTCTAAGTCCAATAATAACTTTTAATAAAGCCCTAAAGTAGTCTAAATGAGGCTTGGAAAACAAAATATATTGAAAATAATGATGTTACTTTGAATGCTAAAGTTAAAAGAAATCTTCATACTGGATCAAATTGGATGTTTTGACATTTGAGTCTCATCTTGCTAATGAAGCAACAAGGTGACAACCTGGGATTATTGCATAGTTTGTGTACGAAATAATAAAATATAGAAATTCCTTTTGATGATTTGTAATTTTTAGTGCTTTTGAAAAAAAAAATTCATAAAGCAGATTGACTGCATAGAAAAACATAATAAAAATAAAACATACATTCCTTCATGCCCTCTTTTGGTGGTTTCAAGAGCATTGATATCACACTTGTAAAGCAGCTCATCCATCATGAAGCATACAAATAGCCTTGTTAATAGTTGCACAATTCAACATCATAACACAGTAGGAATAGAAGCTATAGCAAAAGTTACTTAGTCGTCATAACCAGCATCTTACATCAACAAGAATATTTTTTTTTATCTCTCCAACATCCATTGGACGTTAAACAGTTTCCTTGCATTTTCAAATTAAAATTTATAACAAGATTACCATTAAAAAAAAAGAAAAAACTCAGGAAGCTTCCTTTCGAGAACGAGTAACAAATTAAGAAATAGACAAATCAGTGAGTCGCATTTAGGAAATTACTCGGGTTATGTCAGAGACAGAATCCAATGTGTGCTACAATATTACAGGGTTCAGTTCCTCTGAAACCTTAGCACGACCAAATTGGATTTGACACGAACAGGACTAACTCATCGGACGCTAGCATGAATTGCCAAGGGAACTAGTCGAACTATAGTAGAGTACAGTTACCCGATTCAACACAAGAAAAAAGGCAGGTAGGGGTAGAACTATCTCGATGGCATTCTCGAGAAGGAGATCGTCTTGCGGATTCCACTTGTTGAAAGAGGTGAGAGCGCCCATGTCCCTTGATTATGCCGATCACTAGCACGCCTGAGACTGGAGTTTTTGTGAGTATTAAAAAAGGATAACGAAAAGAAAGGCGGTGAAAGAGAAGCCGGCGAGGGCATCACGCGAAAACATAATCTTCTTTTCCCTTTAAAGAGATCTGTGCAACTATTTGGTCGTAAGCTATGCCTTCCATATATTGTCTTAGATCTATTTAAATAAAATTTTAAATTATTTTAATATTTAACTAATGCAAAATAAATATTTTTATTTTCCACAAATATTTAACAATCGTTCATGAAAAAGAAGCACCTGCAAAAAGAAGGTAATTCTATGTATTTATTTTATTTTTACACAAACAAATCATATTAAAATAATTGCTAATGTAATCACATAATACTTATTATCCTAGTATTACTCTCTATCCATTCGTTCAATTTTTTATAAGAGTAATTCTAAAACATAATCAAATCAGAGTTTAAAATATATTTTTTAATCTATAAAAATAATATAAAGTAAATTTTTTTTAAAGTAATATTATGAAAAGTTTAAAACTACTTTAATTATTTTATAATATCAATTATTTAACTAAATATTATCAATTATAAATTTTTAATGATATTTTTCAAATTAATTTTTTTATTAATCATTTACAATATTTAACAACATATATATTAATCAAAGCATTAATTTAAATTTAAATAATCTTGTACTCTACTTGCTTCTAAAATCCTGTTTTATTATTAATTATTACTAGATTTTAAAATGTCAACATTTACCTTCAATATTTCTAAATGGTAAGCCTGAAGAACCCACTGCTAAATCTTCTAAACAAGATTTTTCTAATTCCTTGTATGTAATCAACTAATAATAATTTTATGACACCAGATTCTTGCACCACTAAAAAATTCAAAAATTTTAGCATAATTCTATGAGATAATAAGGTAAAAAAAATTAAAATACAACTTTTTAGATAAGAAATGAAAAATATCATGAAAAAATAAATATTTTTCTTAGAATGGTATTCATTCAAAACAAAGTATGCTAAAATAGCTCGAGTCATGATGAGAGTATTTTTCATGTGGATATCTTAACTAAGGATAACCTCTCATTAATTTTGGGATGAGCTTAGAAAATTTTTCCAACGCTCATTAATTATTAAGTAATCATGTTCGTCACAGGCTCATCCATATAAGAGCTCTCTGCTTTATAAGATTGTTGTCCTCAGGTTTGTAATCACACTAGGAAGAGCTCTTCTTATGGATAGTTGATCAAAAAAAGAAGTTACAATCCCTAATCATTAACAATAAACCTCAATTTCATAGAGTAGTGTGACTCCCTAATCATATAGCTTCACAATTCTATATCCACAAAATATTTTTTCTTAAAGACCTAGCACATTACATCATTTCTACTATTTCTAGCACATTATCTTATTTCTAATTGTTCTAAATCTCTCGATTTATAGATTACAAAAATAAAAATACAAGATGTATACGCCACAATTATTACAATAAACTACGCATAAAGAAGCTTCAATATCAACAAATATTATACAGAATGGGTAACTTCACATATAAAAGCACTCGAACGGTTATGGATAGAACGAGTGAAAGATTAGAGTAAAACATATTAAGGATAGATTTATCCTTACTTTCATAGGAGGGTATAGGATTAGCCTTCAATTCATAAGATATTCTCAAAAGAACAATTTGTAAACTCTAAGTCCAATAATAACTTTTAATAAAGCCCTAAAGTAGTCTAAATGAGGCTTGGAAAACAAAATATATTGAAAATAATGATGTTACTTTGAATGCTAAAGTTAAAAGAAATCTTCATACTGGATCAAATTGGATGTTTTGACATTTGAGTCTCATCTTGCTAATGAAGCAACAAGGTGACAACCTGGGATTATTGCATAGTTTGTGTACGAAATAATAAAATATAGAAATTCCTTTTGATGATTTGTAATTTTTAGTGCTTTTGAAAAAAAAAATTCATAAAGCAGATTGACTGCATAGAAAAACATAATAAAAATAAAACATACATTCCTTCATGCCCTCTTTTGGTGGTTTCAAGAGCATTGATATCACACTTGTAAAGCAGCTCATCCATCATGAAGCATACAAATAGCCTTGTTAATAGTTGCACAATTCAACATCATAACACAGTAGGAATAGAAGCTATAGCAAAAGTTACTTAGTCGTCATAACCAGCATCTTACATCAACAAGAATATTTTTTTTTATCTCTCCAACATCCATTGGACGTTAAACAGTTTCCTTGCATTTTCAAATTAAAATTTATAACAAGATTACCATTAAAAAAAAAGAAAAAACTCAGGAAGCTTCCTTTCGAGAACGAGTAACAAATTAAGAAATAGACAAATCAGTGAGTCGCATTTAGGAAATTACTCGGGTTATGTCAGAGACAGAATCCAATGTGTGCTACAATATTACAGGGTTCAGTTCCTCTGAAACCTTAGCACGACCAAATTGGATTTGACACGAACAGGACTAACTCATCGGACGCTAGCATGAATTGCCAAGGGAACTAGTCGAACTATAGTAGAGTACAGTTACCCGATTCAACACAAGAAAAAAGGCAGGTAGGGGTAGAACTATCTCGATGGCATTCTCGAGAAGGAGATCGTCTTGCGGATTCCACTTGTTGAAAGAGGTGAGAGCGCCCATGTCCCTTGATTATGCCGATCACTAGCACGCCTGAGACTGGAGTTTTTGTGAGTATTAAAAAAGGATAACGAAAAGAAAGGCGGTGAAAGAGAAGCCGGCGAGGGCATCACGCGAAAACATAATCTTCTTTTCCCTTTAAAGAGATCTGTGCAACTATTTGGTCGTAAGCTATGCCTTCCATATATTGTCTTAGATCTATTTAAATAAAATTTTAAATTATTTTAATATTTAACTAATGCAAAATAAATATTTTTATTTTCCACAAATATTTAACAATCGTTCATGAAAAAGAAGCACCTGCAAAAAGAAGGTAATTCTATGTATTTATTTTATTTTTACACAAACAAATCATATTAAAATAATTGCTAATGTAATCACATAATACTTATTATCCTAGTATTACTCTCTATCCATTCGTTCAATTTTTTATAAGAGTAATTCTAAAACATAATCAAATCAGAGTTTAAAATATATTTTTTAATCTATAAAAATAATATAAAGTAAATTTTTTTTAAAGTAATATTATGAAAAGTTTAAAACTACTTTAATTATTTTATAATATCAATTATTTAACTAAATATTATCAATTATAAATTTTTAATGATATTTTTCAAATTAATTTTTTTATTAATCATTTACAATATTTAACAACATATATATTAATCAAAGCATTAATTTAAATTTAAATAATCTTGTACTCTACTTGCTTCTAAAATCCTGTTTTATTATTAATTATTACTAGATTTTAAAATGTCAACATTTACCTTCAATATTTCTAAATGGTAAGCCTGAAGAACCCACTGCTAAATCTTCTAAACAAGATTTTTCTAATTCCTTGTATGTAATCAACTAATAATAATTTTATGACACCAGATTCTTGCACCACTAAAAAATTCAAAAATTTTAGCATAATTCTATGAGATAATAAGGTAAAAAAAATTAAAATACAACTTTTTAGATAAGAAATGAAAAATATCATGAAAAAATAAATATTTTTCTTAGAATGGTATTCATTCAAAACAAAGTATGCTAAAATAGCTCGAGTCATGATGAGAGTATTTTTCATGTGGATATCTTAACTAAGGATAACCTCTCATTAATTTTGGGATGAGCTTAGAAAATTTTTCCAACGCTCATTAATTATTAAGTAATCATGTTCGTCACAGGCTCATCCATATAAGAGCTCTCTGCTTTATAAGATTGTTGTCCTCAGGTTTGTAATCACACTAGGAAGAGCTCTTCTTATGGATAGTTGATCAAAAAAAGAAGTTACAATCCCTAATCATTAACAATAAACCTCAATTTCATAGAGTAGTGTGACTCCCTAATCATATAGCTTCACAATTCTATATCCACAAAATATTTTTTCTTAAAGACCTAGCACATTACATCATTTCTACTATTTCTAGCACATTATCTTATTTCTAATTGTTCTAAATCTCTCGATTTATAGATTACAAAAATAAAAATACAAGATGTATACGCCACAATTATTACAATAAACTACGCATAAAGAAGCTTCAATATCAACAAATATTATACAGAATGGGTAACTTCACATATAAAAGCACTCGAACGGTTATGGATAGAACGAGTGAAAGATTAGAGTAAAACATATTAAGGATAGATTTATCCTTACTTTCATAGGAGGGTATAGGATTAGCCTTCAATTCATAAGATATTCTCAAAAGAACAATTTGTAAACTCTAAGTCCAATAATAACTTTTAATAAAGCCCTAAAGTAGTCTAAATGAGGCTTGGAAAACAAAATATATTGAAAATAATGATGTTACTTTGAATGCTAAAGTTAAAAGAAATCTTCATACTGGATCAAATTGGATGTTTTGACATTTGAGTCTCATCTTGCTAATGAAGCAACAAGGTGACAACCTGGGATTATTGCATAGTTTGTGTACGAAATAATAAAATATAGAAATTCCTTTTGATGATTTGTAATTTTTAGTGCTTTTGAAAAAAAAAATTCATAAAGCAGATTGACTGCATAGAAAAACATAATAAAAATAAAACATACATTCCTTCATGCCCTCTTTTGGTGGTTTCAAGAGCATTGATATCACACTTGTAAAGCAGCTCATCCATCATGAAGCATACAAATAGCCTTGTTAATAGTTGCACAATTCAACATCATAACACAGTAGGAATAGAAGCTATAGCAAAAGTTACTTAGTCGTCATAACCAGCATCTTACATCAACAAGAATATTTTTTTTTATCTCTCCAACATCCATTGGACGTTAAACAGTTTCCTTGCATTTTCAAATTAAAATTTATAACAAGATTACCATTAAAAAAAAAGAAAAAACTCAGGAAGCTTCCTTTCGAGAACGAGTAACAAATTAAGAAATAGACAAATCAGTGAGTCGCATTTAGGAAATTACTCGGGTTATGTCAGAGACAGAATCCAATGTGTGCTACAATATTACAGGGTTCAGTTCCTCTGAAACCTTAGCACGACCAAATTGGATTTGACACGAACAGGACTAACTCATCGGACGCTAGCATGAATTGCCAAGGGAACTAGTCGAACTATAGTAGAGTACAGTTACCCGATTCAACACAAGAAAAAAGGCAGGTAGGGGTAGAACTATCTCGATGGCATTCTCGAGAAGGAGATCGTCTTGCGGATTCCACTTGTTGAAAGAGGTGAGAGCGCCCATGTCCCTTGATTATGCCGATCACTAGCACGCCTGAGACTGGAGTTTTTGTGAGTATTAAAAAAGGATAACGAAAAGAAAGGCGGTGAAAGAGAAGCCGGCGAGGGCATCACGCGAAAACATAATCTTCTTTTCCCTTTAAAGAGATCTGTGCAACTATTTGGTCGTAAGCTATGCCTTCCATATATTGTCTTAGATCTATTTAAATAAAATTTTAAATTATTTTAATATTTAACTAATGCAAAATAAATATTTTTATTTTCCACAAATATTTAACAATCGTTCATGAAAAAGAAGCACCTGCAAAAAGAAGGTAATTCTATGTATTTATTTTATTTTTACACAAACAAATCATATTAAAATAATTGCTAATGTAATCACATAATACTTATTATCCTAGTATTACTCTCTATCCATTCGTTCAATTTTTTATAAGAGTAATTCTAAAACATAATCAAATCAGAGTTTAAAATATATTTTTTAATCTATAAAAATAATATAAAGTAAATTTTTTTTAAAGTAATATTATGAAAAGTTTAAAACTACTTTAATTATTTTATAATATCAATTATTTAACTAAATATTATCAATTATAAATTTTTAATGATATTTTTCAAATTAATTTTTTTATTAATCATTTACAATATTTAACAACATATATATTAATCAAAGCATTAATTTAAATTTAAATAATCTTGTACTCTACTTGCTTCTAAAATCCTGTTTTATTATTAATTATTACTAGATTTTAAAATGTCAACATTTACCTTCAATATTTCTAAATGGTAAGCCTGAAGAACCCACTGCTAAATCTTCTAAACAAGATTTTTCTAATTCCTTGTATGTAATCAACTAATAATAATTTTATGACACCAGATTCTTGCACCACTAAAAAATTCAAAAATTTTAGCATAATTCTATGAGATAATAAGGTAAAAAAAATTAAAATACAACTTTTTAGATAAGAAATGAAAAATATCATGAAAAAATAAATATTTTTCTTAGAATGGTATTCATTCAAAACAAAGTATGCTAAAATAGCTCGAGTCATGATGAGAGTATTTTTCATGTGGATATCTTAACTAAGGATAACCTCTCATTAATTTTGGGATGAGCTTAGAAAATTTTTCCAACGCTCATTAATTATTAAGTAATCATGTTCGTCACAGGCTCATCCATATAAGAGCTCTCTGCTTTATAAGATTGTTGTCCTCAGGTTTGTAATCACACTAGGAAGAGCTCTTCTTATGGATAGTTGATCAAAAAAAGAAGTTACAATCCCTAATCATTAACAATAAACCTCAATTTCATAGAGTAGTGTGACTCCCTAATCATATAGCTTCACAATTCTATATCCACAAAATATTTTTTCTTAAAGACCTAGCACATTACATCATTTCTACTATTTCTAGCACATTATCTTATTTCTAATTGTTCTAAATCTCTCGATTTATAGATTACAAAAATAAAAATACAAGATGTATACGCCACAATTATTACAATAAACTACGCATAAAGAAGCTTCAATATCAACAAATATTATACAGAATGGGTAACTTCACATATAAAAGCACTCGAACGGTTATGGATAGAACGAGTGAAAGATTAGAGTAAAACATATTAAGGATAGATTTATCCTTACTTTCATAGGAGGGTATAGGATTAGCCTTCAATTCATAAGATATTCTCAAAAGAACAATTTGTAAACTCTAAGTCCAATAATAACTTTTAATAAAGCCCTAAAGTAGTCTAAATGAGGCTTGGAAAACAAAATATATTGAAAATAATGATGTTACTTTGAATGCTAAAGTTAAAAGAAATCTTCATACTGGATCAAATTGGATGTTTTGACATTTGAGTCTCATCTTGCTAATGAAGCAACAAGGTGACAACCTGGGATTATTGCATAGTTTGTGTACGAAATAATAAAATATAGAAATTCCTTTTGATGATTTGTAATTTTTAGTGCTTTTGAAAAAAAAAATTCATAAAGCAGATTGACTGCATAGAAAAACATAATAAAAATAAAACATACATTCCTTCATGCCCTCTTTTGGTGGTTTCAAGAGCATTGATATCACACTTGTAAAGCAGCTCATCCATCATGAAGCATACAAATAGCCTTGTTAATAGTTGCACAATTCAACATCATAACACAGTAGGAATAGAAGCTATAGCAAAAGTTACTTAGTCGTCATAACCAGCATCTTACATCAACAAGAATATTTTTTTTTATCTCTCCAACATCCATTGGACGTTAAACAGTTTCCTTGCATTTTCAAATTAAAATTTATAACAAGATTACCATTAAAAAAAAAGAAAAAACTCAGGAAGCTTCCTTTCGAGAACGAGTAACAAATTAAGAAATAGACAAATCAGTGAGTCGCATTTAGGAAATTACTCGGGTTATGTCAGAGACAGAATCCAATGTGTGCTACAATATTACAGGGTTCAGTTCCTCTGAAACCTTAGCACGACCAAATTGGATTTGACACGAACAGGACTAACTCATCGGACGCTAGCATGAATTGCCAAGGGAACTAGTCGAACTATAGTAGAGTACAGTTACCCGATTCAACACAAGAAAAAAGGCAGGTAGGGGTAGAACTATCTCGATGGCATTCTCGAGAAGGAGATCGTCTTGCGGATTCCACTTGTTGAAAGAGGTGAGAGCGCCCATGTCCCTTGATTATGCCGATCACTAGCACGCCTGAGACTGGAGTTTTTGTGAGTATTAAAAAAGGATAACGAAAAGAAAGGCGGTGAAAGAGAAGCCGGCGAGGGCATCACGCGAAAACATAATCTTCTTTTCCCTTTAAAGAGATCTGTGCAACTATTGGTCGTAAGCTATGCCTTCCATATATTGTCTTAGATCTATTTAAATAAAATTTTAAATTATTTTAATATTTAACTAATGCAAAATAAATATTTTTATTTTCCACAAATATTTAACAATCGTTCATGAAAAAGAAGCACCTGCAAAAAGAAGGTAATTCTATGTATTTATTTTATTTTTACACAAACAAATCATATTAAAATAATTGCTAATGTAATCACATAATACTTATTATCCTAGTATTACTCTCTATCCATTCGTTCAATTTTTTATAAGAGTAATTCTAAAACATAATCAAATCAGAGTTTAAAATATATTTTTTAATCTATAAAAATAATATAAAGTAAATTTTTTTTAAAGTAATATTATGAAAAGTTTAAAACTACTTTAATTATTTTATAATATCAATTATTTAACTAAATATTATCAATTATAAATTTTTAATGATATTTTTCAAATTAATTTTTTTATTAATCATTTACAATATTTAACAACATATATATTAATCAAAGCATTAATTTAAATTTAAATAATCTTGTACTCTACTTGCTTCTAAAATCCTGTTTTATTATTAATTATTACTAGATTTTAAAATGTCAACATTTACCTTCAATATTTCTAAATGGTAAGCCTGAAGAACCCACTGCTAAATCTTCTAAACAAGATTTTTCTAATTCCTTGTATGTAATCAACTAATAATAATTTTATGACACCAGATTCTTGCACCACTAAAAAATTCAAAAATTTTAGCATAATTCTATGAGATAATAAGGTAAAAAAAATTAAAATACAACTTTTTAGATAAGAAATGAAAAATATCATGAAAAAAATAAATATTTTTCTTAGAATGGTATTCATTCAAAACAAAGTATGCTAAAATAGCTCGAGTCATGATGAGAGTATTTTTCATGTGGATATCTTAACTAAGGATAACCTCTCATTAATTTTGGGATGAGCTTAGAAAATTTTTCCAACGCTCATTAATTATTAAGTAATCATGTTCGTCACAGGCTCATCCATATAAGAGCTCTCTGCTTTATAAGATTGTTGTCCTCAGGTTTGTAATCACACTAGGAAGAGCTCTTCTTATGGATAGTTGATCAAAAAAAGAAGTTACAATCCCTAATCATTAACAATAAACCTCAATTTCATAGAGTAGTGTGACTCCCTAATCATATAGCTTCACAATTCTATATCCACAAAATATTTTTTCTTAAAGACCTAGCACATTACATCATTTCTACTATTTCTAGCACATTATCTTATTTCTAATTGTTCTAAATCTCTCGATTTATAGATTACAAAAATAAAAATACAAGATGTATACGCCACAATTATTACAATAAACTACGCATAAAGAAGCTTCAATATCAACAAATATTATACAGAATGGGTAACTTCACATATAAAAGCACTCGAACGGTTATGGATAGAACGAGTGAAAGATTAGAGTAAAACATATTAAGGATAGATTTATCCTTACTTTCATAGGAGGGTATAGGATTAGCCTTCAATTCATAAGATATTCTCAAAAGAACAATTTGTAAACTCTAAGTCCAATAATAACTTTTAATAAAGCCCTAAAGTAGTCTAAATGAGGCTTGGAAAACAAAATATATTGAAAATAATGATGTTACTTTGAATGCTAAAGTTAAAAGAAATCTTCATACTGGATCAAATTGGATGTTTTGACATTTGAGTCTCATCTTGCTAATGAAGCAACAAGGTGACAACCTGGGATTATTGCATAGTTTGTGTACGAAATAATAAAATATAGAAATTCCTTTTGATGATTTGTAATTTTTAGTGCTTTTGAAAAAAAAAATTCATAAAGCAGATTGACTGCATAGAAAAACATAATAAAAATAAAACATACATTCCTTCATGCCCTCTTTTGGTGGTTTCAAGAGCATTGATATCACACTTGTAAAGCAGCTCATCCATCATGAAGCATACAA
>JAIUJO010003496.1:27500-30000 GCA_023846275.1 Vanilla planifolia | reverse complement strand
TTCTTTTTATTCTTCTTCTTCCTTTTTCTAATCATCATCATCATTTTCCTCTTCTTCTTCTTCTTCTTCCTCCTCCTCTCCATCTTCTTCTACTTCTTCTCCTTCTTCTTCTTCTTCTTCTAGTTTTTCTACATCTTCTTCTTCTTATTTTTCTTCCTCTTATTCCTATTCTTCATCTTCTTCCTCTCCTTCATCCTCTTCTAATTCTTCTTCTTCTTCTTCTTCTTCTTATTCTTTCTCTTCTTCTTGCTCATCCTCTTCTTTATCATCATCATTATCTTCTTCTTCTTCTTCTACTTCTCCTTCCTATTCTTCCTCTTCTTCTTCTTCCTCCTCTCCCCCTTCTTCTTTTTCTTCTTCTTCTCCTTCTTCTCCTTCTTCTCTTTCTTCTTCTTATCCTTCTCCTTCCACTTCTTCTTTTTCTTCTTTTTCTTCTTGTTCTTCTTGTTCTTCTTCTTCTTCTTTTTCAACTCCTTGTTCTTCTTGTTCTTCTTCTTCTTCTTCTTCTACTTCTTCCTTTTTTTCATATTCTTCTCCTTCTTCTTTTTCTTCTTCTTTCTCTTCTTCTTCTTCTTCTTTCTCTTCTTCTTCTTCTTGTCCTTCCCCTTCTGCTTCTTCCACTTCTTCTTCTTCTTCCTGTTCTTCATCTTTTTATCCTTCTTCTTCTTCTTCCTCTTCTACTTCTTCCTTATCTTCTACTTCTTCTTCTTCTAGTTCTTCTTCATCTTCTTCTTCTTCCTCTTCTTCTTCTTCTTCTCCTTCTTCTTCCGCTTCCACTTCTTCGACTTCTTTTCTTCCCCTTCTTCTTCTTCTTCTTTTTCTTTTTTCTTCTTCTTCTTCTTCTTCCTGTACTTCTTCTTCTTCATCTTCTTCTTCTTCTTCTTCTTCTTCCACTTCTTCTTGTTCTTCATCTTCTTCTTCTGCTTCTTCTGCATCTTCTTCTTCCTCTTCTAATTCTTCTTCTTCTTCTTGTTCTTCTTCTTCTTCTTCTTCTTCCTCTTCTTCTTCTACTTCCTCTTCTTCTTCTTCTTCTTGGTCTTCTTCATCTTCTTCTTCTTCTTCTTCTTCTTCTTCTTCTTCTGCTTATTCTTCTTCTTCTTCTTCGTCGTCGTCATTTTCGTCATCATCATCATCATCTTCTTCTTCTTCTTTTTGTTCAACTTTTCTTCTTCCTTCTCTTATTCTTCTTCTTCTTCTTCATCTACTACTACTACTACTACTTCTACTTCTTCTTCTTCTTCTTCACCTTTAACTTTTTCTTCTTTTTTTTCTTCTTCATCTCCTTCTTCTTCTTCTTCTTCTTCTTCCACTTGTTCTTCTTATTCTTCTTCTTCTTCTACTTCTTCTTCTTCTTTATCTGCTTCTTCTTCTTCTTCTTCTTCTTCTACTACTACTACTACTATTGCTTCTAGTACTCCTTTTTCTTTTTATTATTTTTGTCCATCTTTTTCTTCTTCTTCTTCTTCTTCTTCCTTTTCTTCTTCTTTCTTTTTTTTCTTCTTCTTTGTATTCTTATTCTTCCTCTAGTTCTTATTCTTCATCTTATACTTATTCTTCTTCTTCTTCTTCTTCTTCTTCTATTTCTTCTTTGTCTTGTACTTCTTCTTCTTCATCATCTTTTTTTTCATCTTCTTCTTCTTCTCCCTCTTCTTCTTCCTCCTTTTCTTCCTTTTCTTCCACTTCTTCCTCTTCGTTTTCTCCCTCTTCTTCCTCTTCTTCTTCTTTTTCTTCTTCTTCTTCTTCTTCTTCTTTTGCTGCTTCTTCTTGTTCATCTTTTTCTTCTTCTTCTTCTTCTCCACCTTCTTTTTCTGTTTCTTCTTCTTCTTTTTCTTCTTCTTCTTCTTCTTCTTCTTCCTCTTCTTCTTCTTCTTCTTCTTTCTCCTCTTTTTATTCTTCTTCTTCCTCTTCCTCTTCTTCTTCATTTTCTTCTTCTTTTTCCTCTTCTTATTCTTCTTCTTCTTCTTCTTTTTCTCCATCTTCTTCTTCTTCTTCCTATTATTCTTCATCTTCTTCTTGTTCCACTTTTTCCTTCACCTTCTTCTTCACCTACTTCTTATTCTTCCTCCTCCTTCACCTCTTCTTCCTCTTCTTCTTTCTCTTCTTATTCAATATCTTCTTCTTCTTCTTCTTTCTCCTCTTACTTCTTTTTCTACTTCTTCTTCTTCATCTTCTTCTTTTTCTACTTCTTCTTCTTCAACCTAGTCTTCATGTTCTTCTTCTTCTTTTTCTTCTTCTTCTTCTTCGTCATCGTCTTGTTCTTCTTCTTCTTCTTCTCCTTCTTCTCCTTCTCCTTCTCCTTCTTCTTCTCCTTCTTCTTCTCCTTCTCCTTGTCCTTCTCCTTCTTCTTCTCCTTCTCCTACTTCATCTTCTTCTTCTTCTTCTTCTCCGACTTCATCTCCTTCTTCTCCTTCTTCTTCTCATTCTTCTCTTTCTTCTTCCTTTCCTTCTTCTCCTTCTCCTTGTTGTTGTTGTTGTTCTTCTTCTTCTTCTTCTCCTTCTA
>JAIUJO010003496.1:10000-12500 GCA_023846275.1 Vanilla planifolia | reverse complement strand
TTTCTTCTTCTTCTTCTACTTCTTCTTCTTCTTCTTCTTTTTCTTCTTCTTGTTTTACTTCATCTTAATTTCTTCTTCTTCTTCTTCTCCTCCTCCTTTTTCTTCTTCTTCTTCTCCTTTTTCTTTTTCTTATACTTCTTCTTGTCCTTCTGATTCTTCTGCTTCTTCTTCCTCTTCTACCTTTTCTTCCTATTCTTCTTCTTCAACTTCCTGTTCTTCTTATTCTTCTTCTTCTACTACTTATTCTTCTTCTACTTCTTTTTCTTCTTCTTCATCTTCTTCTTCTTCTTGTTCTTGTTCTTGTTCTTCATCTTCATCTTCTGCATCTTCTTCCTCTTCTTGTCCTTATTCTTCTTCTTTTTCTTCATCTTCTACTTCCTCTTCTTGCGCTTCTTTTTCTTCTTCTTCTTCTTCTTCTTCTTCTTCTTTTCCTTCTTCTTCTTCTTCTTCTTCCTCTTCTTCTTAATTTCTTCTTCTTCTTCTTCTTCTTCTCTTTCTTCTTCTTCTTTTTCTTTTTCTTATTCATCTTCTTCCCTTTCTCCTTCTTCTTATTCTTCTTCCTTTTCTTCCTCTTCTTCTTCTTCTTCTTCTTCTTCCTCTACTTATTTTTCTTCTACTTATCCTTCTAATTCTTCTTCTTTATCTTCTTCTTCTTCTACTTCTCCTACTTCTTCTTCTTCTGCTTCACCTTCTCCATCTTCTTCTTCATCTTCTTTTTCTTCTTTTATTTTTTCTTCTTGTTCATCATCATCTTCTTCTTCTTCCCCTTCTTGTTCTTCTTCTTCTACTTCTTCTTCTTCTTCTTCTGCTCCTTGTTCTCCTTCTTCTTCTTCTTCTTCTTACTCCTCTCCTACTTCTTTTTCTTCTTCTTCTTCTTCTTCACTTTATTTTCTTCGTCTTCTTCTTCTTCTTGTTCTTCTTCTTCCTTTTCTTCTTCTTCTTGTTCTTGCCTTACTTCTCCTTCTTATTCTTCCTTTTTTTCTTCTTCTTATCCTTAATATTCTTCTTATTCCTCTTCTTATTTTTCTTTTTCTTCTTCCTCCTCTTCTTCTTCTTTTTCTTCTCCTTCATCTTCTTCTTCTTCACTTCATCTTCTTCTTCTTCTTCTTCTTCGTCATCTTTTTCATCTTCTTCTTCTTATTCTTCCTCATTTTCTTCTTCTTATTCTTATTCTTCCTCTTATCCTTCTTCTTATTATTCTTTTTCTTCTTCTTACACTTCTACTTCATCTTCTTCTTCTTCTTCTTCTTCTCCATCTTCTTCTTAATCTTCTTCTTCTTCTTCTTCCCTCTTATCATTCTTTTTCTTCTTATTCCACTTCTTCGTCTTCTTATTCTTCATCTTTTTCTCCAACTTCTTCTTCATCTTCTTTTTCTTCCTCTTCTTCTTCTTCTTCTTTTTCTTATTATTATTATTATTATTATTATTTTTAGTACTATTATTTTTATTCTTCTTCTACTACTACTTCTTTTTCCCTTTATTCTTCTTTTTCTTCTTCTTCTTCATCATCATCTTCTTCTTCCCCTTCCATTTCTTCTTCTTCTTCCACTTCTTCTTCTCCTTCTTCTTTTTCTTCATCTTCCTCCACCACCTCTACTTCTTCTTCATCTTTCTCCTCTTCTACTTCTTCTTCTCCAATTTCTTCTTCTTCTGCTTCATCTTCATCTTCATCATGTTCTTCTTCTTCTACTTCTTCTTCTTCTTCTTCTTCTTCCTCTTGGTCTTCTTGTTCTTCTTCTTTTTCTTCTTCTTCTTCCTCTTCTTCTTCATCTTCTTCTACTTCTTCTTCATCTACTTCTTCTTTTTCTTCTTCTTTTCCCTACCTCTTGTTCTTCTGCTTCTTCTTCTTCTTTTTCATTTTGTTCTTCTTCTTCTTCATCATCCACTTCTTTTTCTTCTTCTTCTTCCTCTTGTTTTTCTTCTTCTTCTTTTTCTTATTTTTCTTCTTCCTCCTCTTCTTCCTCTTCTAGTTTTTCTTTTCTTCTTCTTCTTCTTCTTCTTCTTCTTCTTTTATTTCTTTGTCTTCTTCTCTTTCTACTTCTTTTTCTTCTTATTCTTCTTCTTCTTATTGTTCCTTTTTTCTTCTTCTTATTCTACTTCTTCTTCTTCTTCTTCTCCTTCTCCTTTTTCTTCAACTCCTACTTCTCATTCTTTTTCTTTTTCTTCTTCTTCTTCTTCTTCTTCCTTTCTTCTTCTTCTTCCTCTTACTTCTTCTTCTTGTTCTTCCTCTTCCTCTTCTTTTTCTTCCTCTTCTTCATCTTCCTCTTCTTCTTCGGCTTCTTCATCTTCTTCTTCATTTTCTTCTTCTTCTTCTTCTCCATTTTCTTCTTTTTCTTCTTATACTTCTTCTACTTTTTCTTCTTCTTCTTCTTCTCCTTAATTTTCTTTTTCGTCTTCTAAATTTTCGTCCTCTTTTTCAACTTTTTCTTCTTCTTCTTCTTTTCCCTCTTCCTTCTTTTCTTCTTCTTCTTCTTCCTCCTCCTCCTCCTCTACTTCTTCT
>JAIUJO010000969.1:20000-22500 GCA_023846275.1 Vanilla planifolia | reverse complement strand
TTCTTCTTCTTCTTCTGTCTTCTTCTTCTACTTCTTGATTTTTTTCTTCCAGCTTTTCCTCCTCTTCTTCTTCTTCTTCTTCTTCTTTTTCTTCTTCTTCTTCTTCATCTGCTTCTACTTCTTCTTCGTGATCCAGCTTATTCTTCTTCTTGTTCTTCTTCTTCTTCTTTTTTGTCTTCTTGTTCTTCTTCTTCTTCTTTTTCACTCTTCTTCTTCTTCTTCAATCTTCTTCTTCTACTTCTTCATCATCATCCTCATCTTCTTCTTCTTCTTCCTCTTCTTCTTTTCTTTCTCTTCTTCTTCTTTTGCTTCTTCTTGTTCTTCTTCTACTTCTTTTTCTTCTTCTTCTACTTATTCTTCTTCTTCTCCTCCTTCTTCTTCTTCCCCATCTTCTTCTCCTTCTTCTGCTTCTTCTTCTTTCTTTCTTTCTTCTTCTTCTCCATCTTCTTCTCCTTCTTTTTCTTCTTTTTCTTCTTCTTTTCTTCTTCTTCTTAATTTTCTTCTTCTTCTTCTTCTTCTTCATCATCATTATCATCATCATCATCATCATCATGTTCTACTTCTTCTTTTTCTTCTTCTACTTCTTCTCCTTCTTTTTCTTTTTGTTCTTCTACTTCTTCTTCCACTTCATCTTCCTCTTCCTTTTCTTATTCAACTTCTGCTCCATCTTCTACTAATTCTTTGTCTTCTTCTTCTTCCTCTTCTTCTTCTTCTTCTTCTTCTTCTTCTTCCTCTTTTAAATCTTCTTCTTCTTCTTCTTCTTCTTCTTTTGCTTCTTTTTTTGCATCTTCTTCTTCTTTCATTTTTTCTTCTTCTTTCCTCTTCCTCTTTTTCTTCTTATTGTTCTTCTTCTACTTTTTGTTCTTGTTCATCCTGTTCATCCACCCCATCACCATCTTCTTTTTCTTCTTCTTTTTCATTTTCATCTTCTTCTTCTTCATTTTCTTCTTCTTCTTCTTCTTCTTCTTCTTCTTCTCCTCCTCCTCCTTCTTCTTCTTCCACATCTTCTTCTTCTTTTTCTTCTTCTTGATCTTCTTCACCTTCTTCTTCTACTCCTCTTCCTCCTTCTACTTCTTCTCCTTCTTCTCCTCCTCCTCCTCCTCCTTATACTTCTTCTTTTACTTCTTCTTCTTCATCTTTTTCTACTTCTTATTCTTCTTCTCCTGCTTTTTCTTCTTCTTCTTGATCCTTTTCTCCATCTTCTTCTTCTACTTCATCTTCCTCTTCCTCTCCTTCTTCTTTTTCTTCTTCTTCGTCTTTTTCTTTTTCTTTTTCTTCTTCTTCTTCCTCTACATCATCATCATCATCTTCTTCTTCTTCTTCATTATTTTCTCCTTCTTCGTCGTCCTCTTCTTCTTCTTCTTCTTCTTCTTCCTCTTCCTCTTCTTCTTATTCTTCATCTTCTTCTTCTTGATGTTTTTATTCTTCTTCTTCCTCTTCTTTTTATACCCCTCCTTCTTCTTCTTCTAATTCTATCTTCATCACCTTCTTCTTCTCCTACTTCTTCTTTTTCTTCTTCTTCTACTTCTTCTTCTTCTTCTGTCTCTTCTTTATCTTCTTCTTCCTCTTCTTTTTCTTCTTCTTCTTTTTGTTCTTCTCTTTCTTCTTTTTTCTTCTTCTTCTTCTTTTTCTTCTTCTTCTTCTTCTTCTTCTTTGCTTCTATATTTTCTTCTTCTTCTTCTTCTTCTTCTTCTCCTCCTCCTTCCTCCTTCTTCTTCTTCTTCCACTTCTTCTTTTTCTTCTTCTTGATCTTCTTCCCCTTCTTCTTCTCCTCCTCTTCCTTCTTCTGCTTCTTCTCCTTCTTCTCCTCCTCTGCCTGCTCCTTATACTTCTTGTTTTACTTCTTCTTCTTCATTTTGTACTTTTTCTTCTTCTTCTCCTTCTTTTTCTTCTTCTTGTTGATCCTTTTCTCCATCTTCTTCTTCTACTTCATCTTCCTCTTCCTCTCCTTCTTCTTTTTCTTCTTCTTCGCCTTCTTCTTCTTCTTTTTCTTCTTCTTCTTCCTCTTCATCATCATCATCATCTTCTTCTTCTTCATTATTTTCTCCTTCTTCGTCTTCTTCTTCTTCTTCTTCTTCTTCTTCTTCTTCCTCTTCCTCTTCTTCTTATTCATCATCTTCTTCTTCTTGATCTTTTTATTCTTCTTCTTCCCCTTCTTTTTATACCCCTCCTTCTTCTTCCTCTAATTCTATCTTCATCACCTTCTTCTTCTCCTTTTTCTTCTTCTTTTTCTTCTTCTTCTGCTTCTTCTTCTTCTTCTTCCTCTTCTTTATCTTCTTCTTCTTCTTCTTCTTTTCTTCTTCTTCTTTTTGTTATTCTTTTTCTTCTTTTTCTTCTTCTTCTTCTTTTTCTTCTTCTTCTTCTTCTTTTTCTTCTTTTTCTGCTTCTATTTTTTCTTCTTCTTCATTCTTTTCTTTTGCTTCTTCTTCTTCTTCTTCTTCTTCTTCCTCTTCTTCTTCTTCATCATCTTCTTCTTCTTCTTTTCTTCTTCTTCTTCTTC
>JAIUJO010000969.1:12500-15000 GCA_023846275.1 Vanilla planifolia | reverse complement strand
CTTCTTCTTCTTCTTCTTCATCATCATGTTCCACTTCTTTGTCTTCTTCTTCTTCTCCTTCATCCTCTTCCTCTTTGAATTCTTCTTTTTTTTTTCTTCTTCTTCATCAAATTCTTCTTTTTATTATTCTTCTTCTACTACTTGTCCTACTACTACTTGCCCTTCTTTTTTTCCTCCAAATCTTTTACTTCTTCTTCTTCTTCTTCTCATTCTTCTTCTTCTTCTTCTTCTTCTTCTTCTGCTCCTACTTCTTCTTCTTCTTTTTGCTAATCATCTTCTTCTTTTTCCTAATCTCTTCTTCTTCTTCTTCTTTTTCTTCTTCTTTTAGTTCTTCTTTCTCTTCTTTTTCTTCTTCTTCTTCCTCTTTTGCTCATTTTTCTTCATCTTCTTCTTCTACTCCTTCTTCTTTGTCCTCATCTTCTTCTTTGTGTTCTTCTTCTTCTTCGCCTTCTTCTTCTTGTTCTTGTTCTTCTTCTTCCTCTTCTTCTTCTTCATCTTCTACTTATTCTTCTTCCTCCTCCAACTCTTCTACATTTCTTCTTCTTCATCTTCTTCTTCTTCTTCTTCTTTTGCTACTTCTTTTTCTTTTCCCTTCTTTTTCTTCTTCTTCTTCTTCTTCTTCTTCTTCTTCTTCTTCTTCTTCTTCCTCCTCCTCCTCCTCTTCTTCTTCTTCTTCCTCTTCTACTTCTTCCTCTTAAATCTTCCTCTTCTTCTTGTTCTTGTTCTTGTTCTTGTTCTTCTTCTCCTTCTTTTTTCTTCTTTTGCATCTACTTCTTCCTTTTCTTCGTCTTCAACTTCTTCTTCTTCTTCTTTTCTTGTTCTTGTTCTTCTTCTTCTTCTACTTCTTCTTCTTCTTTTCATTCTTCTTCGTTTCTTCCCGCTTTTTCTTCTTCCTCTTCTTCTTCTTCTACAACTCTTTCTCCTTCTCCTTGTTCTTCTTCTTCTTCTTCTTCTTCTTCTTCTACTTCTTCTTACTATTCTTCTTCTTCTTTTTCCTCTTCTTCTTCTTCCTCTCCTTCTTCTTCTTCTTTTTCTAATTCTGCTTCTTCTTTCTTTCTTTCTTCTTCTTCTTCTCCTTCTTCTTCCTCCTCTCCTCCTCCTCCTCCTCCTTCTCCTTCTTCTTCTTTCTTCTTCTTCTTCTACCTCTTCTTCTTCTTCTTTTTCTTCTTCTTCATCTTTTACTTCTTCGTCTTCTTCTTCTTTTTTTATTCTTCTTCTTCATAATCTTCTTCTTCCTCTTTTTTCTTTTCCTCCATAGTTCTTTTAATTCCTCTTCTTCTTCTTCTGCTTCTTTCTCTTCATCATCCACATCTAAATTTTCTTCTTCTTCTTCTTCTTTCTATTTCTTTTGCTTCTTTTTTGGCTTCTACTTATTCTTTTCGTTCTTCTTCTTCTTCATCTTGATCTTCTTCTTCTTCTTCTTCATCTTCTTCTTCTTCTGCTACTTCATCTTCTTCTTCATCCCTTCTTCTTCTTCTTTCTTCTTCCTCATCTTCTACTTCATCTTCTTATTCTTCTTCTTCATGCTCTTCTTGCTCTTCTTTTTATTTTCTCTTCTTTATTTCTTCTAATTCTACATTTTCTTCTTCTTCTTCTTCTTCTTCTTCTTCTTCCTTTTCTTCATTTTCTTCTTCTTCTTACACATCTTTCCCTTATTTTTCTACTTCATCTTCATCTTCTTCTTCTTTTTCTTCCTTCTTCTTCTTCTTCTACTACTTCTTTTTCTTTTTCTTTTTCTTCTTCTTCTTCTTCATCTTCTTCTTCTTCATCTTCTTTTTCTTCTTCTTCTTCTTCTTCATCTTGTCCTTCTTTTTCTTCTTTCTTTCTTCTTCTTCTTCTTCGACCTCTTCTTCTTCTTCTTCATTTTTGTCTTCTTCAATTTCTACTTCTTCTTCTTCTTCTTCTTCTTCTCCTCCTCCTCCTCCTCCTCCTCCTTCCTTTTCTTCTTCTTCTTTTTCCTCTTCTTCTTCATTATCCTTTACTTCTTCTACTTCTACTTCCTTTCTTCTTCTTCTTCTTCTTCTTCTTCCTCTTCTTCTTCATTATCCTTTACTTCTTCTACTTCTACTTCCTTTTCTTCTTCTTCTTCTTCTTCTTCTTCTACCCTCTTCTTCTTCTTCCTCTTCTTGTTCCTTTACTTCATCTACTCCTTTCTTCTTCTTCTGATTCCTTTGTCTTCTTCTTCTTCTTCTTCTTCTTCTTCTGGTTCTTCTTCTTCTTTTTCTTCGTCGTGGTCCACTTCTTCCACTTCTTCTTCTTCTCATTCCTCCGCATCCACTTTTAATTCTTCCTTTCTTCTTCTTCTTCTTCATCAACTTTTTCCCTTTTATTCTTCTTCTTCTTCTTCTTGTAGTAGTACTACTACTTGCCCTTCTTTTTTTTCGCCTAACCTTTTACTTCTTCTTCTTCTTCTCATTCTTCTTCTACTTCTTCTTCTTCTTCTTCTCATTCTTCTTCTACTTTCTTCTAATTCTTCTTCTCTCTTTTTCCTCGTCATCTT
>JAIUJO010000969.1:0-2500 GCA_023846275.1 Vanilla planifolia | reverse complement strand
TCTTTTTCTTATTCTTATTCTTCTTCTTCTTCTTCTTCTTCTTCTTCTTCTTCTTCCTCTTCTTCCTCTTCTTCCTGCTCTACATCTTCTTCTTCTTATTCTTTTAATTCGTCTTCTTCTTCTTCTTCTTCTACTTCTTCTACTATTTCTTCAACTTCTTCTTCTTCTTCTTCTTCTTCTTCTTCCTCTTCTTCGTCTTCTTCTTGATCATCATCTTCTTCTTCTACATCATCATCTTCTTTTTCTTCTTCCTCTTCATCTTGATCTTCTTCTTCTTCTTCTTTTTCGTCATAACCTTCTTCGTCTTCTTCTTCTTCTTCTTGTTGTTGTTCTCCTATTTCTTCTTCTGTGTGGTTTTCTTCTTCTTCTTCATCATCTTCATCTTCTTCTTCTTTAACTTCTTCATCTTTTTCATCTTTGCCTTGTTCTTCTTCTTCTTTTTCTTCTTTTTCTTCTTCAACTTCCCCTTTATCTTCTTCTTCTTTGTCCTCTTCTTCTTCTTCTTGTTCTTCTCATTCTTCCTGTTTTTCTTCTTTTTCATCATCTTCTTCTTTTTCTTCTTCCTCTTCTTCTTCTTCTTCCTTTTCATCTGCTTCTTCTTCATCTTCTACCTCTTCTTCCTCTTCTTCGTCTTCTTCTTCTTCTTCTTCCTCTTCTTTATCTTCTTCTCATTCTTATTCTTATTATTATTATTCTTCTTCTTGTTCTTCCTCTTCATCCTCTTCTTGGACTTCTTCCTGTTCTTCCTATTCTTCTTCTTCTTCTTTTTCTTCTTCTTCTTCATCTTTTTATTTTTCTTCCTCTTCTTCCTCTTCTTCTTCTGCCACTATCACTACTACTACTTCCTCTTCTTCCTCTTCTTCTTCTGCCACTATCACTACTACTACTTCTAAGTACTTCATCTTCTTCTTCTTCTTCTGCTTCTTCTTTTGCTTCTCCTTCTTCTTCTAATACTACTTCTTCTTTAAAATCATGATCTTTTTCTTCTTCTTCGTGTTCTTCTTCGTGTTCTTCTTCTTATTCTTCTTGTTCTGCTTCTTCTTCTTCTTCTTCTTCCTCTTCCTCCTTTTCTACCTCCTCTTTATCTTGTTCTTCCTATTATTTCTCTTCTTCTTCTTGTTCATCATCAACTTTTCCTTTTTTTCTTCTTCTTCATCTTCTTTTTCTACCACTACTACTATTACTACATCTAGCACTTCTTCCTCTTCTTCCTCTTCTTCTATACCTTTTTCTCCTCGTCTTCTTCTTTTTCGTCTTTTTCTTCCTCTAATCCCCTTCCCTTTCTTCCACTTTTACTTCTTCTTCTTACTCTTCTTCATCTTCTTCTTCTTCATCATCATCATCTTCTTCTTCTTCTCCTTCTTCTTGTTCATCATCATCTTCTTCTTCTTCTTCTTCTTCTTCTTCTTCTTCTTCCTCTTTCTTCTTTTCTTCTTCCTCTTCTTCTTCTTCTTCTTCATCTTCTTTCTTCTTCTTCTTCTTCTTCTTCTTCTTCTTCTTCTTCTTCTTCTTCTCTTTCACTACTACTTCTTCTTCATCATCTTCTTCTTCTTCTTCTTCTTCTTTTTTATCCTCTTCTTCATTTTCTTCTTCTTTTACTTCTACTTCTTCTCCTTCCTCTTCTTCTTCTTCAAAATCTTCATCTTTTTCTTCTTCTTCTTGTCTTTCTTTTTCTTCTTCTTCTTTTCATTCTTTTTCTTCCTCCTCTACTTCTTCTTCATCTTCTTCACCTTCATCTTCTTCTACTTAATCATCTTGTTCTTCTTCTTCTTCTTCTTCTTCTTCTCATTCTTCTTCATCTTCTTCAACTTCTTCCTCTCCTTCTTATACATCTTCTGCTTCTGTCTTCTTCTTCTCTCTTCTTCTTCTTCTTCTTCCTTTTCTTCTTTACCTTCCCTCTTCTTCTTCTTTTTCTTCTTTTTTTCTTCTTCTTTTGCTTCTTCCTCTTGTTCCTCTTCTTCTTCATTTTCTTCTTCTTCATTTTCTTCTTCTTCATTATCTACTTCTTCTTATTCTCCATCTTCTTCTTCTCCTTCTTCTTCTTGGGCTTCTTCTTCTTCTTCTTTCTTCTTCTTCTTATTCTTCGTCTTCTTCTTCTTTCTACTTGTTCTTCTTCTTCTTCTTCTTTTTCTTCTTCTACTTTTTCTTCTTCTTACTCTTTTTCTTCTTCTTCTTCTTCTTCAACTAATTCTTCTTCATCATCATCTTCATCTTCACTTTCTTCTTATTCTACTATTACTTCTTGCTGTTCTTCTTCTTCTTCAAAATCTTTACATTTTTCTTCTTCTTCTTCTTCTTCTTCTTCTTCTTCTTCTTCTCTCTTTTTACTCTTCTTCTTCTTCTACATCTACTTCTTCTTTTTCTTCTTCTTCTTCTAGTTCTACCTCTTCTCTCTTATTCTTCTTCTGCTTTTTCTTCTTCTTCTTCTTCATCCCCTTCTTGACCTTCCTCTTCTTTTTCTTCTTTTTCTTCTTCTTTTTCTTCTTCCTCTTCTTCTTCT
>JAIUJO010001940.1:27500-30000 GCA_023846275.1 Vanilla planifolia | reverse complement strand
GAAAAAGGAGACGAAGAAGAAGAAGTGGAAGAAGAAGAAAAAGTGGAAGTTGATAAAGAAGAAGAAGAAGAAGAAGAAGAAGAAAAATAGGAAGAAGGAGAAGAAGAAGAAGAAGAAGAAAAGAAGATGAAGTAGAAGGGGAAGAAGAAGAAGGAGAAGAAGAAGTAGAACAAGAAAAAGAAGAATATGACGAAGAAGAACACAAACAAGAAAAAGACGATGAAGAAGAAGAAGAAGACGAAGAGGAAGAAAGAAATGATGAAGAAGACGAAGAAGAAGAAGAAAAAGAAGAAGAGGAACAAAAAAAGATTAAGACGAAGAAGAAAAAGACGAAGAAGAAGAAGAAGAAGAAGAGGAAGAAGAAGTAGAAGATGATGATGAAGAAGAGGAAGAAGAAGAAGATGAGAAAGTAGAAGAAGAAGAAGAAGAAGAAGAAAAAGAAGAAGATGAGAAAGATAAAGAAGAAGAAGAAATAAGAAAGAAAAGAAGAAGAAGTCGAATAAGAAGAAGAAGAAGAAGAACACGAATGTGAAGGAAAAGGCAAAGACGTAGAAGAAGACGAAGAAGAGGAAGAAGTAGTGGAAGAAAAAGAAGAGGGGGAGGAGGAGGAGGAAGAAGAAGAAGAACAAGAAGAAGAAGACGAAAAAAGAAGTAGAACAAGAAGAAGAAGATGATGAAGAAGATGAAGAAGAAGACAAAGAAGAAGAAGAAGAAGAAGAAGAAGAAAAAGATGATGGTGATGATGATGGAGAAGAAAGAAAAGAACATATTGAAGTTAAAGAAGAACAAGAATAAGAATAAGGAAAAGAAGATGGAAAAGAAGAACAAGAAGAAAAAGAAGAGGGAGAAGATGAAGATGAAGAAAAAGAAGAAGAAGATAGTAAAGAAGAAGAAGATAGTAAAGAAGAAGAAGAAAAAGAAGAAGAAGAAGAAGAGGAAGGAGAAGAAAAAGGAGATGGGGAAAAAGAAGAAGAAGAAGAAGTTGAAGAAGCAGAAGATGATGAAGAAGATGAAGAAGGAGGAGGAGGAGGAGGAGTAGAAGAAGAAGAAGAAGAAGAATAAGAATATGTACAAGGAGAAGAAGTCGAAGAAGATTAGGATGGAGAAGAAGAAAAAGAAGATGATGATGATGACAAAGTTGAAGATGATGAAGAAGAACAATAAAAAGGAGAAGAAAAAGAAAAAGACAAAGTAGAAGAAGAAAAAGATGAAGAAGAAGTAGAAGACAAAGTAGAAAAAGAAAGGTAGAAGAAGATGAAGGGGAAGAAGAAGAAGAAGAAGAAGAAATCGAAGAATAAGAAGAAGAAGAGAAAAAGTAAAAGTCCAAAAGAAGATGATGAAGGAAATGGAGAAGAAGAAGAAGAACAAGAGGAAGAAGAAAAAGAAAAAGAAGAAGTATAAGAAGGAGAAAAAGAAGAAGTTGAAGAAGAGAAAGGAAAGGAAGAAAAATAAGCAAAAGAAGAAGAAAAATAAGAAGATGAATGGGAAGAAGTAGTAGAAGAAGAAGTTGATGATGATGATGATGATGATGATGAAGAAGAAGAGGAAGATGAAGGCAAAGAAGAAGAAGGCAAACAAGAAGAAGAGGAAGAAGAATAAGATGAAGAAGAAGTAGAAGAAGAAGAAGAAGAAGAAGAAGAAGAAGAAGAAGGAGAAGAAGAAGGAGAAGTATAATAGGATTATGAAGAAGAGCAAGACTAAGACGAAGAAGAAGAAGGAGAAAAAGAAGAATAGGAAGAAGAAGATAAAGATGAAGAAGAAGAAGTAGAAGGAGAAGAAGAAAAAGAAGACGTAGAAGAAGAAGAAGTGGAAGAAGTAGAAGAAGTAGAAGTAGATAAAGAAGAAGAACAAGAAGAAGAGGAAGAAGAAGAAGTAGTAAAAGAAGAAGAATAGGAAGAAGCAAAAGAAGAAGAAGAAGAAGAAGAAGAAGATGATGAAGAAGAAGAAGAAAAAGTAGATGAAGCAGATGGGGAAGAAGAAGAAGAAGAATTAGAACAAGAAAAAGAACAAGATGAAGAAGAAGACAAAGAAGAAGAAGAAGACACAGAAGAAGAAGATGAAAAAAGAAGAAGAAGACAAAGAAGAAGAAAAAGATGAAGAAGTTGAAGAAGAAGAAGAAAAAGTGGAAGAGGAAAAAACAAAGAATAAGAAGAAGAAGAAGAAGAAGATGATGATGACAAAGTAGAAGAAAAAGAAGAGGAAGAAGAAGAAGAAAAAGAAGAAGAAGAAGAAGAAGAAGAAGAAGAAGAAGGACGAGAAGAACAAGAAGAAGAAGTACAAGCTTAAGAAGAAGGAGAAGAAGACAGAGAAGAAAAACAAGAAGAAGAAGTTGAATAAAAAAAAAGAAAATGAAGAAGAAGATGAATGTGAAGAAAAAAGAGAATACAAAGAAGTAGACAAAGAAGAGGAAGAAGAAGTAATGGAAGAAGTAGAAGAGGAGGAAGAGGTGGAGGAGGAGGAGGAAGAAGAAGAAGATGAAGAAGAAGAAGATGAAAAAAGA